>VZTO01028105.1:1562-15148 GCA_013400615.1 Syrrhaptes paradoxus | reverse complement strand
CCCCTCAGACCCCCACTACCCCTCCAAGCAAGGCAGCCCCTCAGACCCCCCCAACTCCCCTCCCAGCCAGGCAGCCCCTCACCCGCCGCCCCCCGGAGCAGCACCACCGCCCGTCACCACTTCCACGAGCTCCCCCCCACCCCGGGGGGGGAAGCGGCGGCCTCCTGGGCGCATGCGCAGCTGCTCGCCCGCCTCCCGCCGCAGGCCGGAGGGTCCCGCGGAGCCCCGCCCCCCCGGCACCACAGCGCGCGCGGCCTCCGCCGGGAGAGCCGGCAGCTCCGGGCGGCAGCGGGCCCCTCACACCCCACCCCGGCCCCGCCGACCCTCCCTGTGCCGTACCGCCGCGGCCCCTCCACCGAGGTGAGGAAGCGCGGAGAGGGGTTGCGGGGGAACGGGCAGGAAGGGAGGGAAGCGCCGCCCCGCTGCGATGTCTCCTCAGGGGGAGCGGAGGGCTGCAGGCCTGAGGGGAGAGGCGAGCGTCCCCCCCGCCTCCACAACCCACCCTTCTGCAGCCTTCCTGAGGCGGCGCCGGGTGTGCCCGGCTGGGGTCTCACCTGACCGGGTCCCGGGGGAAGCGGAAGAAGGCCAGGTCGGACTGGGTGCTCTTGCGGGTGCAATTGGGAGCCGCACAGAAGTTCGGCATGGTCCCCCGGATTAGCGCCGCTGCCCCTTTAAATCGGCGGGCCGGAGGGAGGGGAAGGGGGGGGTGTGTATNGAGGGAGGGAGGAGGGGGGTGGGGGGGGAAGCGGCTCTACACTGCTGTGAGCGGCCGGGAGGATTCACCGCCACCCTCCGCCGGGACAAGAGCCGCCTCCTTCCCACAGTGCATCGCGCCCGGGCCGCCCGTGAGCAGAGTGCCCATGCGCCGCGCTGTGCCGGAAGAGCCCGGATGTGCGGTGCGCATGCGTCCCCCGGCGGGGCTCCGCCCTACTGCGCTGAGAGCGCGCGGGCTGAGTGCGCCTGCGCGTGGGGAAGGGGGGGGCGCTTGATGCGCCGCGCATGCGCAGAGACGTGGGGGCTGGGCGGGGCCGGCCTGTGGCGGTGGGTCGCTCCGGAGGGGAAATAACGTGCTACATAGCGTATGTTTACCTTAAAAATGAACTTAGGATGTAGAATGAGGTAATAATCTGAGTGTCTTGTCTCTTTTCTGTTGTTTTTTACCCTTAGGAAGATGTTACTCCACAGCCTGGATGGATAATGAGAGGAATCGCGAGTGTTTTTAAGCAAAAAATTAATCAAACAGGGAGTATAACCCGTGTGGAGACTTTGCCAGGTCTCTCATGGGTAAAAATGAAGCGAAGGTTAGAGAAAAAGAAAAGGGAAATAGAAAATTGGATAGTTGGAAGAAGAAAAAGACTGGTTCACCAGTTGTGGCCTGCTCGTGGTTTGAGGACATAGAGCAGCTGTGAAATGTATAAATGCTCATGGCACGTGGTAGTTGTGTGGGGTGTAATAGTGCTATGGTGTAAGAATTTAGCTTTGATACATCTTTTATATATCTTTAAAATCACATAAAGCATCCTGACATAGAGATAGGTTGGGCTTTAGGAAGCATAATTCAGAGATAGGAAATAGCCACAGTATATGTCTTTTGAAAAAAAGTGCATGAACAAAAAATTACTGATTTGATTCCTTTTGCCTGGCTTCAGAATTTGTGAGATTTTTTTTTTTTTTTTTTAGTATGAACAGGACAAAAGCTGTCTTTTACACAAGAAAGCCATGTTATTAGGTGCCCTTCAAAGTAGGAATCTCAAAGCATGTTTCAGTGGACTAATTTCACTAACATCCATTTACTAGGTGTTATTTCTTTGCCAGAACTCTTGCCTCTGACATGTGGCTGAGCTCAGTCCTTTTAAGTAGTCATTTAAGCCAATGCTGGTGTACCTGACTGCTTTCGCTTTATTGGGCAGTTGCTAGCATTCACATACAATGAACTGTATAAGGCAGTTAATCAGATAAGTAACCTTTCTTTAAATACACTCATTTACCTTTAGGTTATATTTAATTCAGGTGACTGCCATGTGATTTACTGTGCAGATTGCATAAATGTTCATGCTGATGCAAGGGAACACGACAGCAGGATCGTTTTCAGTTGCAGTAAGAAGTCGAGAGCATGACTGCATAATGTTGGTGTGAATTTTAAAACAGTTAAGACCGGTTTAAGTAGAAAAAATATTTGTTCACCTTTTAATAAGAAAATTGTGAGTGTCTTCTGCCTGATATTGAAGGGCCTTTTCTCCTCCCAACTGATTCACCAAATGGGAGTGTGAGTGCTGAAACTCCTCAGGGTTCTGAACAAGCAAAACCAGAATGTAACAATGGCAGTATTAAAAAGAAATTAACCATGGCACACATTTCTAAACCACCACTTCTCACTGAAGCTTTTGTTGATCTTGCATCATTTGAATCACTATACAAGCACGTTATGGCTGTTATCCTAAATGTGTGTATATTTGCATATTAGCTTTCCTAAAGAAAGAATGACTTGTGCATAGAGTTAACTTCCTGAATTCTGCTGGATGATGTTTTTTAATGGGGAGATTACTTTTTAAGTGATTCCTAGATAATGAGAAGAAAATTAATTATTGAAAATCAGTTTACATTACTACTTAGTTGGAAATTACAAAAATTAGTTTCTGTTGAGAGTAAAGAAATCACAAAAACCTTTTTTTTCCCTGAAGAATAGCCTTTGAGGTATACTTCTGTATATTTTGTATGCCGGTGATTTTGTGTCTTAAATGGTCTTTTGGATGATTCAAGCATTGCTCACAATATATTTCCAAGTGTGTCAATTGTCTACTGACATTGAGTGGGAATTACAGACTATTAATATTGTTGTACATATAATCTGTATTATCTGTATAAATTATTCTTAAAGGGATTTTGTGTGTTCGTGTGGATTTTTTAATTGCTTTATTTCCCTGTTGCATCTTTGAGGTCAGCTGTTTCCTAAATCCAAGATTCATAATAGTGGTTCTGAAATAACCTCGTTAATGCACCTCTGGAAATGAACTGCATGTCTCTTTCCCAAGGTGAAAGTCAGTATGCCTTTATTTTCTGCTTGCACTGTTTAAGTACGATTGTGTACTCCTGCAGGCTTCCTGCTATTAAAAGTTTATGTGCAAGAGAATATTTGAAGAGTGAAATACTTCCATGACTCTTATTACTATTATATTCTCTTGCAAGTCATACAGCCCTGTAGTTGTTGGGATAACCTGTCTGTAAGAACGAAATAGACATCAGGTTAATCCCGTAGAGGTATTTTTGTGGATTTGTATCGCTCCCTTTGAAACATGCTGAAACTCGCAACGACAGGATGAAAACCAAGGTGCTTTTAGCCGGGGATTGCCTACAGTTGTGGAGAACAGAAAGGCAAAAGTGGGGAGTCTTGTAGACTATGTGAGTGCATCCTGAAGAGACTATGTGAGTGCACGTTGAGTATGCAATACTAGTGACCAATATGCAGCTTTACTCCAACCCTATGTTGGAGTAGTGCAGCATCCTGGCTCCTCCCTCATGGTTAGTTGTTTGCAAGTGAAAATTAGCAATGTCTGTAATGATATTCAAGGGTTATCAGACCCAATTCCCATTGCGTTTTCCCTGCTTAGAATCATNTCCCCTCTTTCACCTTAAAACCATCACCTTCGTCCTATCACTGCATTCCCTGATAATTTTTTGAATATAATTTCTTGAATTCAGGGCACAGCAAATGAATGGGATCCTTCAAAACAATTGAGCGTGAAAGTTTAGGAAAAACAAGGTCGGTGATTCTCCAGCTAAGCAAATCCTTAGTTTCTTCGGCCATTAGGTAATTATTATAATTAACTGTGTTGTCTGTGGAGCTGCCTTTGTTATCCTGTCCCCATAGAGTGATCAAATATATCCTTCACAGCTGATAAATTCACTTGCTTCCCCAGGATTCATAGTACATCTAACCTTGTAAAAATATTTAGTCAAAACCAGGAACAGGTCATTCACTGCTGATCGAACTTGAACTTCGAAGAAATACACAGTATGTTGATGGGCTGAAAGTGCAACTCTAGACAAGAGATGTGAGCTCCCCTAAAATACGACACAGATCAGGTCCTAGCGGGGCTGAATCCTGCTGAATGCTGAACTGGGATGTGTTCCCTGGAGTTGCAGAAGCCTGGCAGCTCTACTGGTGGTTTGTAATGCATGTGTGTGACCACAGATAAGGACACAACCTGCACAGCGCAGCGACAACTTTAATGCTTTGCCTTATTCCCACGCTTTCTATTCTGAGAAGTGCCTTTGCTTTCTTCCCACCGAGTTTATACGTTCTTCACCGATACAGCACACTCCGAAGAGGATGGAGGTTTGCATCTGCCCGCCTAGCTTGCAGAAGGTACCGACTTTAGGATATGCTGCAGAATGACACATTTTTCTTTTTTTTGTTCCCCATTCTCTGAGGTTATATAATCCAGTTTTTGCCTCAGCGTTTAAATAAGCACTCTGCTTGATGCACGGTGGCGTTTTGATGGATTTAAACCTGATTTAAGCTGAATTTTGGTATTTTCAGCACTGAAGATCTTACTATTTGTGAAATAAACACATATGTTGAATATAATATGTATTACTTATAATGGTGGGGGGGAACTCTCAACAAAGCTATCTTCAGTGAAAGTGGTTGAAATATTTTTGTGGATTTAAATAAATAATCCTGGGTGACAATCGCTGTATCTGACAAGGCTGGATGTAAAAGGCTCGTTTTGGCAAACTGCCAGTGCCTAGATGTTGCTGAGGCTTCTGCTCTTATCTTAGCCAGGAGAAAAAAATTGTGATGGGAAAGCGTTTAAGGAGGAAGAGTTTAGGAGTGGTCTGAGGGCGATAGAATTAAATGAAAATAGAGATTCTTATGTCAGGAAAGTGTATTGAGTCACTGAATAACCTCTGAAGAGAAGTAGAAGCTCTGTTGGTTAAACCATTTAACTCAGAAACAAAAAAAAGACCAAGAAGTAATTTAACTTATGTTAGAGTCTAGGCGATTTCTCTCTCAGGCAGGACATAGAAAATACTCTAAACCCTCTCAAATTCCCTAAAAATTTAAATTACCTACAGTGTTACATTCATCTTGGTACAAAAGCATAGTGGGTTTCTTTCTTCTTTCTCAGTTGCTGGCAGACTGATCCAAGTAATTTTTTTTCCCCTTTGATTTTCCAATTTTACTTTTAAATACCAGAGTAAGGCTCTGGAAAGCTGAAATTTCATCGTTTAAGGCAGAAAAGCAGCAGCTGTGCACGGTTCTCATCTCATACCGAGCTGATGTGCCCCTCTCCTACCCAGGAAAGGCTGCTCCGAAGAAAAATGGATTATTTCAGAGTCTCTTTATCAGGTTGTAGCGATACGCAGTTAATAATCCAACAAGGCTGCTGTGCTCGTTTCCTCCGAGCCTCCGAAAAGCCGAGAAGAGCAGCTTTGTCCTGGTGACCCGGACTGAATACAAATCACCTCCTCCCCAGGAAAATCACCGCTCCTCCCTTGGGCCACCTCACCGCCGATGCTTCCAACCTCCAGCTCATTGTCTTCCCCTTTCCATTGTCTTAGGGGACAGAAGGAAGCGTGGTGAGACATGGATTATTCTCTAAGTGCCCAGAAATTTTTAATTAATTAGACCCGTGGCTGTAATTGATGAGAAACTTATTATTTAAGCTGATGGGGGATCTGAGGATATGCTTGATGGTCACTCTGTTTCTTTCCCTTGCTGGAAGGAGGAAAAAAAAATTGCTTAAATGCATATAATGGTGCAAATTTTTAAAAAGAATACCCAGTGACATGCTGCTATAAATAATAAAATGTGGCTTTTGTGTATCGCTGTCCGTCATTAGTTTTTAAAATGTTTTATAAAAGTGGGAAATGGAGGCACAAGACACCAGGTCACCCATCAGATGAAAAATAACTGCAGGTCCTGATGAATCCCAGTTTCATCTTGCTGGGAAAGCTACTGGTGAGCTGCTGTTAACACATTCAGAGCAAACATACCAACCTAATACGACCAAGCTACAAAAATTCAGTGATTTACTGCTTGAAGCTCCTGTAATTAAGTGAATTCTTAGATTGCCTCAACTGTAAAATAAAATAGATTATTGCAAACAGATTTTACCTTGTGGTTTCTTACGCTGCTGAGCCTTGTCTCCTTAGGAAACGCTGAAACGTTGCTGCTGTCGACAAGTTTCTCTGTTGTTTCGCTTTCTGAACAGGCAGAACGTGCTCTCATTTGGGACCTCCTTCACTGATGACTCGGTAATGAGAACTAGGAAAGTGATTAACATCAGGAAGCGAAAAAAACCCACGATCATTTTCATATTCTGCATTTTCTTCCTTTACCCACAACGAATCTGTTTATTTTATATGAATTTACCAAGAAAAGTTCATCTGTGGGACATTTAGCCATTTTTCTGTATTAATGAAGCAAGCCTAAACGANGCAGGGGGATTGGACTAGATGATCTTTCAAGGTCCCTTCCAATCCCTAACATTCTGTGATTCTGTGATTCTGTGAGGGGACTCGACTCAAGAAGTCCCACCTCAGCAGTGCCCGCTGGGACTCATCTCTGCTCCTCTGCTGGGACAACCTCGGTGGATCCATCCCAACTGATCGCTCTGATCTTCGTTCAGGTTAATGAATGCTTTTCAGGATTCATTATTTATATATTTTGGGTTTTAATTTTTTTTTTTCTTTGTCCACAGTATGTCAGCCCTCCCATTTTTACAGATAATAGAGAACTGATTTAGGTTAATCTGAAATAAATGGCATCGATGCTGCCCTAACTACAATCAGAATTCATCCTTCTGGACCTCTCTCACATATTTCCAAGTCTGGGTCTTCATCTTGAATAAAAATAAGAATTATTCTTGAAAATTATCTGCAGAAACGCAGCAGTTGCAGCTTCAGACACTTCATACGTAACCGGCTCAGTTTTTACATCTTTTCTGTTCTGCGTGCCGAAGGAAATGAAGCACATACCATTTTCTTCAGTACATACGTGTCTGTGTCTGTGCACCTTGCCCATAATAACTTTTGGCTAGTTTCATCCACATTTGGAACAAAAAAAAATTTTAAACAAATTGATCTAATTGAGTTTAGTGAATATAGCAGAGCTGAGAGAGCGTATTTGTGCTCTATCATTAGAAGAGATTTCACTGGAGAATGTGTATGAGAACAGAGTGCATTAATAAACACGTGAAAAATTAAAAAATGGGCTAAAATTTACACTCAGAATCAATTTTGTTTAAAGAGGTTTTGGTAGTTTCTTCCTCATGGCATGATTCTGTCAAACACATCAGATGCAATCAAAATAATCCTCTGCTAGAGCATCACAGCTGCAAGCAATGAATAAACTTCCAAAAAAATTTTATTTTATTCTGGTAATTGATGAGACTGTCCTGCCTGTTCCCGTTGACCAGAGTAATCCAGCTAAAAACCACATTTCCAGATCATTTTGCAGTGGAGTCTCTGAGCTGCAAAGCAAAGCTTCAACTTTCTGGCACTAACCTGCTCTGCGTCTTCCTCAGTTTTGTGCAAAGCTGAAGAAATTTATTTTTATTGGGTAATATTCTGCTGAGATGATATTCTACTTGCCTTCGGCTGGTTCTTGTTTAGGAAGGCATTAAAAAAAGAATGAAAATTATTCTAGCTTTCTTTTATTGTTCAGCATAAATGTTTTCAAGTACTTGAGATTTATTCCGCTGTGAAGAACAATAGGAAATCGCAAGTGAGAAAATATTCATCGATGATCACTGGAAAGAAACATTTTTATTTATCATTAGGTGGAAATAACAGCACTGGAAAGAGGCGTTACGATTCAACGCACACCATCCACCCGCCCTGTGTTCACCTCAGCAAAATTCCAGCTTTTTCTGGCATTCTGGAAGCAAACGGTAAGATTTTCTAGGAGAAAGCAGAGGAAGGAGAAGCCCTGCCCTCCTCTTCATCAAACCCTCCGTCCCTGGGGGCACCCGTTTGTTTTGCAAAATCAGAAAGCGGGCAAGACGCGAGCGGGGAAAACAACCGCCCGCAGCAAGGATGAAGTCCTGGGGGATGGAGACCTGACAGCGAAAACTCATCCTGATCATTTTTAGGATAATTTCCCAGCCATCACCATGCAGTTACGGATTTTTTTAAATTTTTTTTTCTTTTTTGCTGCAACACGCAGCCACAAAGAGATGGACGCATCGTTTTTAAGCTTCAGCTGCATCCCAGAGATGTTTTTTCTTTCTGATCTAATTCTAAGGACTTTAAAAGAGATATAATTCACTGTTTTTCTTGGAAATCTTCAGGAAAAAAGAAGTTATAATTATTTTTATATATAAAACAGCCCCAGGTCCAGGACGCTGACATCAGTGCTCGTGGCTTTTGGGAGTATGTGAGAAAAAAAATTAAAAAAAAACCCGAAGCGGTTGTGAGTGTGGCTTTAGGGCGGGGGTTTTGTGACCTTTTCGTTTGCACAGAGGCCCGGTGACCGCAGCACTGCGCGTCACCGCCGCCGGGGTTACGTCAGAAAGCTGCAAATGGCCAAATGACGTCAGGGATGATGTCAACCCCGCCGGATTTCTTCCCCGTAGCAGCGGTGAGCCCCCTAAAGCTTGAAGTTTAGGGGTGGGTGGGATGCGTTGAAATCCCGCCGCGCTTGCAGCGCTTTCCCTCAGCGCGCCCCAGCGCACGCGGACAACGCGCGCGGGTTTTTGTCCCCTCCCGCTGCCCGTACCCGCTCGCCGGGCCATGGCGGGACGGCCGGCGCCGCGTCCCACCGCGTCGGCAAACCCCGCCAGGACTACAACTCCCAGGAGCACCTTGCGCCAGCGCGCATGCGCGAGGCTCTCCCGCAGCGCCATCTTGGCACCCGCTTCTTCCATCTCCTCAGTGGCGCAGGGTGGTGCCTTATGGGGCGGGGACTACAACTCCCGGCGTGCTTCGCGGCGGCCGCGCATGGGCACTGTGTCCCGCCGCCATCTTGGCCCGGGGAAGCGCTGCCGCCGCCGCCGCCACTAAACAAACCCGAGAGCGGCACCGGGGGGGAAAGGAGGGGCTCTGCCGCCGAGGAGTCTTTCGATGTGCCAGGCACGGCCGGGCAGGTGGGTCCCGCTCTCCGGTAGCGCCGCCGCGCCTCTCCGCCTTGCCCGGGGCGCTCCCCCGCCTCAGGGAGAGGGGCAGCTCCCCTTCCCCGGACGGCGGGGACCCGCCGCCTCCTCACGGGACCCGTCGCCCCCTCACGCCCCGGCGCTGCCCTTAATCCTGACGAGGGGAAGCAGCGGCCGCCGCCCGCTCCCTCCTTCCCTCCTTCCCGCCGGCGGGGACCCAGCGCCGCTGCTCGCCGCCGGTCCCAGCGCCGTGGAGGCCCCCGGGAAGGGCGGGTGAGGAGTCCCCGGCTGGTGGCTGCCTCCGGGCGCCCTTTTGGGAGATCCTCCCTCCTTCTAACCCCGAGCTGGGAGGTGCGACGGCGCCGGGGCTTTTGTTCCCGGTTCCCCCCCCTCCTCCGCCCCGCCGTTCCCTGCCCGGGGAGCGCGGCCGCGGGCTGGCACAAGCCGGTTCGTCCCGCTCCCCTCCGGCTCCTTTTTTTTTTTCTTTTTTTCTTTATTATCCACGTTGCAACGCTCTCCTTCCCCGCCAACCCCGGAATTTCACCGAGATGCGATCGGGCGAAGGGGTGTTCCCGTGTTTGGTTGCAATTTTTTTTCGGGGGGGTATGGGGATGGTGTTGGTACGTGGAAAGCAAATTTTCGGGGGGGGTTTATTTTGTCACATAATAGGACAAGTGCTAAATGCATTCCCCCGGGGGGAAGGGAGGGCCTGCGGTTAGCTGGAAGAGTTCTTATAATAGGTGCTCTGTGCATAAAGAGAGGGAGGAGACTTGAACATCAATTCCGAGGCCGTTTCGGCATGATAAAAGGCTTGAGAAGGGAGATGGGAAAGTCGGGAAAAAGGTTTGGGTGATGGATCTGAGCAAAAAGAGTATAGGAAGTCCCTTACCCTTGTGAAACTGCTGAATTCCTGCATGGCGAAGCATGCCATTACAAAGGTTGGAGCAGAGATGGGAGGGAACGTGTTGGTGGAGTTGTGTGCAGGCTGAGGGGAGTTTGCGTTAATCGGCTTGGGAAATCAATATATGATGGACTTACACTTACTGCATTTTTATTCCTTTTTTTTTCAGCGAGGCTGAGCTCTGGGGGAGCGCAAACGCAAGGGAAAGATGCCAGTGGTGTGGCCAACTCTTCTGGATCTCAGCAGAGATGAATGCAAGAGGATCCTTCGCAAACTGGGTACAGTAAGATACAATTTGTGGGTCTGTATGTTTGCCCTTTTAAGATTTGCCTGCCTGCTGCTTCCATAAAATACTTTAATATGTCTACAGGCAACTTACAAGTCATTTCCTGCGTTGGTTTGACAACCCTGGCTTGAAATGATGTTTGGCAGATGCTCTGTGCCTGAGCAAAATGAATAGAGCAGAATTGTTTTGATTTGGTAGAATCTCTCATGGATGGCCTGCTCCATCTCTGCCTTGATGTTGCAGTGTTTTATTGTTGGTTTTTTTATGACTATTAACATGCAGTGGAATATTCTGTGAGAGGAGGGTCTTAGTTCGTCTTTCAGTTCTGTATTAGACACCTTTCTGTACCAAAAAATACCATGGAACCCTGGTTTAATTGACATGGTGGGACTGAGTTCAAGTTGTAAAGACTTGAAGCAGAAAAAAAAAATTGTGATGGTTTGTGATTTACAGTTACACAAATTATCAGGGAAGTGTGAAAACAATGTTCTCTCTTAACTGTCATAACAGGAGCTTTTTGCATTGTTTCAAATGTATTCAATATCTGAGACCCCTTCCCAATAGATGTATATTGGGAGATTTTTTTTTTTGGCACCAAAAAAAGGAGACGTGCTTTTGTATTTTGGAAGGTAAAAGGAATATTTGTTCTTTCCTCACATCTCCTTTTGGCTACCACAGGAGAGAGAATCCTTTGTTAGACTGTTAATCTGATCCTGCACAGTCATTTTTGAGTTCTTAAAGATTTAGTTTAGTTATTTAGTCTTTTTATTTAGTTAAGGATTTTTTACCAGTTAGATGATGTGTCATATTAGAAGGGGAAAAAAAATGTAGACTGATTTCCATACTTTCTTCTGAGGAGCATAATCTAAGAGGTGATGTCAGGAAGAAAGTTGAGACTGCCTCTGACTTCCTGTGACAGTCAAGTCACAGATTTTCTTGTTCTTATTTTACTTGAATGTTAAAAGATTATGTGCTGTGCTGCTTAACTGTGCCAAGGTTCTCGTACATTATGAAGCCATCCACTGTATTTTCTGAGAGTTGGGAATTTATTTTCTCTTGCTTTGCCTTTTCTCCATTTTTGTGGGAATCCGGGGTTTGTGTTCTGTTGAAGCGGGCGTTAATGCAGATGTTGCATGCAACATTGCAACTAAGCTGTCCATCCCTTAAGGTAACAGCCCCCTAGGTCTTGAGCGAGGCTCAAGAAGTATGAAAACTGGGAGAAAGTACAGGATGCCGAAAGATTTGAACCGGATCTGCGCTACTAAATTTTGTTTTTTTAGCTCCGCTGGCTAGGAACGTGGAAAAAAAACTTCCCCCCCCAGCTGACGGCGGTGTGCTGGCAGAACCCTGCTAGTGCAGCTGAGCCAAACAGAACTGCAGCTACACCTCCTTCGATGACATAACCTAGGCTGACAGGAAAAAAAAAAATTAAAAAAAAAATTATTTTTTTTTTTCCTGGCATGAGCTGCGTCCCCACAAGGGGGCCCTGGCAGCGTAACAGAGGATCAGAGCCTGTAGCGCAGCCCTGTCTCTTCTAGGGTAGAGAAGCTCTCAGTTTAAATAGACACGCCACAAGGAGCACGGGCAGTGGGGGGGAATAGCTGTCTAACAACCATATCCAGCAATATTCATCTGCTTCATTTTGCTTTTCCAACTCTGAGCCCAACATCTTATTTGGTTGACCATTCAGCAGTAGCAGGGTAGTTGTCATGAGTGAAATGCAGTGGGGTAGGTGAGGCTGAAATGCGTTGTTCGTGGCATTCGTGGTTTATAACTGAATAATGGGATGACAGTAGCACCTTATACTTGAAATAATGATATTTATTTGTGAAACCTGTTCTGTCCAATTGATGTGTTTCATATTGGAAAAAGAACGCACTGGTTAGTGATTGCTACATAAATGTAAGGGTGAAGAAGCTAGCTATAGCTGTTCTGTAATCTTTACTAGTTTCCAAAAGGCCAGAATGTGCATTTTTAAAGCCTTAATACAGAGGATCGCCGTTAAAAATGTATTTAAAAAAAAAATCTATCCTTGCTAAATAATTATACGGTTGTATCTAAGAATTACTTTATGGTGTTAACAGAGAAAAATAATTAGTATCTTAAATATTGTAACATGGCTGTCTAAATAAATGTTGATATTAGTAATAACCGTTGCATTAATTAGCAAATGTTTTCTAACTGAAGCTGTAAATGCTTCTGTAGGTCACTCAGCATCCCTGTGCATAGTTCACCAAAGCCACTCTGCTTTGTGTTTTGTCTGCTTAATCGGGACAGGAGAGCAGGACTTCCTTCCAGCACAATTCCTTGATTTGATTTGTAAATTAGTTCTTTGGAATCCTAATCTTTAAGCTTTTCAGGATAGCATCAGTCTTTCTTGTGCAGAGGTGTTAGGTTTTGGCCTGCCCCCTTTCTTGCATTTGGTTAACTGGGATCTGTTGTGGGGCTGGGTTGGTTGGCTGCTGAAATGGGGATCCCAAATGAAAGGCACCCACGTAAATACTTAAAGAATTTGTATTTTTAGTTTAAAGCAGGAGTTTGCTTAGAATAGCAAGTCATTCTTTGGCAAATTAACAGAGTCAGTTTTTTGCATTAGGTGTATTTTCACCCTCCTTAGTAATACAAAACGCAGAAGTTTCAGTAGCCTTTAACCGTTCTGTTTTTTAAAACAACAGTGGCATGATATTTACATAGGTCATCTGGAATTATAAATTTACATTAAATCAGAGTTGTATTTTTGTGAGTTAATCTTCGTGATGGCTGTACGTTAGAACAGCTGGATTTTTTTGTGCTGAGCGGGTTTAATTCAGTGTGTTGCATTCTTTTCAGATTCAAGCAGTTGTACTTATCAAGTAAATGGGCATAAAAGATGATGATGATGGTATTTAACAAACTAGAGCTGGTGTTCTCCATGCTAATGAAAAATCTCAGTCTTTTCTCAAGCCAAGCATGTATTTAGAACTTTTAATAATGATAAGTTTTAAAGATTTTTCTGCTCCTGCTTCTAGAGAATTCTGAGCTACTCTCCAAATCCGGGGACTGTTTCTTCACGCTTTCTGGCTGAACTGCCAGCTCAGAGCTTGAAATATTCAGTTGGGTTCATAAACCAGATAATCCTCCGTGTTGATAGAATTGTTTCATAGAAAAGCTGTACAGTCCAGAGTAATTGACTGAGATTTCTAAACCATCAGTCTCTTTTGAAAAGCACTAAATAATTGAAATATGTTCCTTTTAATGATTTTGAAAATTAACAGAGTACTGTCAGTAATACTGAAAATAAGGTGGGTTTTTTTTTTTTTTT
>VZTO01028104.1:16815-67670 GCA_013400615.1 Syrrhaptes paradoxus | reverse complement strand
GGGCTGGGAGATGAGCTGATCCTTTGCCAGGGTCCAACACTCTCCTCTCCATTGGTTTGACCACTGTCATGTTTTAAGTGATGCTGCTCGTGCTCCTCTGCTGTGCCTCATAATTTGGGGCTTAGAGGTTTCTCTTGAGATTTGCTTTGTGTAGCCACTTTCATCCTTTTTTTTGTGATGATCGACACTGTCTTGCTCTTCATCTTTTTCTGAGCCATGGCTTTCCAGAGTACTGGCAGGAGCAAGTCTGGATTTCTCTAGAGTTGGGGTTTTCTGCCTTTTATCTATTCAATCTCTTCAATTTTTTTGCAGTGACTCCTGCATAGCGAGTCCAGGTCTATGGACAATAGCTATTAACCCTGGAAATACCATTGTATTTATAGAATTATATTTTATATAATTTATATTAAAATAGACATTCAAAAATGACAATTTTAAATAATTGGTTATCAACAGATTCAGGGCCCTTTTAAGTTTTCCATTTAATTCCTGCTTCCTGACCCCACAGGACTGGTCCTGCCCCGGCGGTGCCTGCGGGAGCTTTCCCCACCCAACACCCCCTTCCGCGTGGGGATCCGCAGCTGAGGAGCGGAGCTGCTGGTGGATGAGGAATGTGTCCATCAGCCCCAAAATAAATCAGGATGGGAAGTGTGGCAGGGAAGCTAATCCACCAGCTGTTTCACCAAGCTGTCACTGGTCGCTCAAAGGCGCGAGTTAGACCAAGATGATAAATATCCCAGGGAATTGCCCAGGGAAGCTGTGGATGCCCCATCCCTGGAGGGGTTCAAGGCCAGGCTGGATGAGGCTTTGGGCAACCTGGGCTAGTGGGAGGGGTCCCTGCCCATGGCTGGGGGTGGCACTGGGTGGGCTTTAAGGTCCCTTCCAACCTTGGTTTGGGGACGTGGTTTTGCAGGCAGAGCCGTGCTGTCCAGGGATGTCTTCATTCCCCGTAAGGGAAGGCATTGAGTGGAGATTTCCCAATAGCTGAGCATCCTCTAGGAGCGGGTCCCCTCTTCCCAGCGGCTCTGTGCTGTGGGATCCGCGCTCAGCCGCGGCTGTGTTAATGCCGCTCGCTTTAGAGAGCGCTAAATCCAGTGCAAACCCATTCCCCTGCCGCCATCCTACCAGTGCAACCTGGGAACCTGGCTGTAATCTGTTCCAGTTGTAAACTTACAATCAGTCCTCGCCCTACTACCCTTTGAATACTTTGGGGGCTGTTTAAGCTAAACCTGCTCAGCGTGAGGATAATCTTATTTTAGTGTTCAATGCGATGTTGTTGCAGGCAGGGCAGGCTAATTAAACTCCACGGCCGCTTGTGTACTGACACTTTTGATAGAGTAACTGGAGTAATTCATGTTTAAATCCAGCAGGCAGCCGAGCCGGGGCTGACATTGGAGACATATTTCATAGAGCTGTAATGAGCTTAAATTTCAGGTATGCGTTCCTCTTCCCCAGCCCTCAACAACATGGCTGCGACACTCTGTTTACTCAAGGAAATTAAAGCCAGCAATGTGCATGCTGAGTTTTTTTATTTGGGTTTGGGTTTTTTTGTGTGTGTGCGTGTGTTTAAAAAAAAAAAAACAACCCANACTAATCAGAGAATAATTTCGACCAAGGTTGAAGTTGCTAGTAAAAGTTGTAAAAGTTAATTTTATAGGAGCTGGTACAAAATATCAGCGAGCGGGTTTGTCGTTATGGTTTCTTTGCTTTGCCTACTGACATTTTTATTATGTTTTATTATTATTATTTGTGTTTTAAATGCAATTTCTGGCGGAGGGGAAGAGAGAGGAGGGAGCGTTGACCTGATTAGCAGCCGGAACAGCGTGTGCAGATGGATCAACCCAAGTAGGAGGAATTCACCAACTGCCACGAGCTGCCCGAGCCGCAACCTGAATTAAATCAAGTTGCAGGATGATTTTTATATTTTTCCCCTATATTATTTCCTTTAATTTCCAACAAGTGGCAAAGCCCATCCCGAGGTATGAAATAAGTGGATGTATGTCTGCCGCAGCTCCGTGCGGGTGAAATGTCCTTGGCCGAGACCTGCGGTAGCTGTGGGCAGGGAAGGTGGGACACGGCTCCCACGGTGGGATGGCTGCAGGACAGCGGATGCTGGGAGCAGTCACTCGGTTTGGAATTTCATCAAACCCGTCTCAAGATGATTTTTTGCATTACGACTATGTGAGTCCTTCCTTAATCTGCCCCTAAGAATGTTGGGTTGTGCGGGTCCCCTTGGTATTAGTAGATGCAGCTGGAGCCCAAGGTGCTCAGGTACAGATTGCTTCCATTTATATTCTTATTTCACGTGAAATGCCTCATACTTGGGTTTTTGCCATACTTGCCTTTTTTTTTCTCCATAAGTTTCAGCTCAGCCAGTTGCTGAGTGGTGCAGACCTGCGCCTCTGATCTGAAAGAATTCATTAAGGACCTAATTGTATGAATGTATGAAAAAAATTCAATCTTATCCCACGTGCTGTGGGACATCCAGAAGTTACTCAGTGATGGGGGTTACCCTTGAGCCCCCCCCCGGACCCCATCCTTAGCCATCCTGATGAAGGTGAGCAGGAGCAGCCTCTGCTGGGTACCCCACTGAACCGTCCGGTGTGAAATGTTGTAGCCCCTTTGAAATGAGTGATGGCTTTGGAAGGAGCCCCGTGAACAGAGCGAGTGATGCCCGTGAAACCGGAGCAAACGCCCAGAGCCCAGGTGAGAGCACTGGCCAGCGCTGGCGGAGCGCTGCGGGATCACAGTCCAGCTCTTGTCTGCTTCCCTGTTTGAAATTCTGGGCTCTGGCCCGAAAGACGGCTTTTTCAGCAGCATGACTTCAATGTACTTTCTCAAAATAATTTTCTGTGGTCCTGGAGAATCCCCTGAGCTTTGCAGTTTAAATAAAAGCCAGACCTCAAAATGAAAGCTTTGTAACATTCAAGCAGCCCGTGTTGATGGTTTCTTCAGCACGGCACGACCCTTTTTCCAAAAGCAAACAAGGTAGTCATACTTCTCAGTGAAAGATTTTGGGCTACTAAATGGCCTGAAATGCTTTTTTGATGCCTGCCTGGTTGCTTTTGGGTTTTCTTCTTCTGAAGTGAAAAGTTTGGTGTCTGGAGGTTCTGTTGGTAATTTTGGGCTCCTGCTTGGTCTGTCCCCAGCTGAGATGTTAATGTTTGGTAATGAGGCGTGGCGGGAATGTCTCATCGAATTTTCCTTGGAGGATGTTGAGCGAGGGTTGGGAATAGAGGCTCGGAGAGGATTGTTCAGAGCAGTCTGTCGTGGCACCAGAGGACCATGCTCCATTTGAAATGCTGTTTCAGCCGCCCCGTGTTTTATCCGATGCTCCTGGCACACCGGGTTGCTCCATGCCCGTGGTGCTCCTGAGGCCAGTCCCAGTTACCTGGGGTCCTCCTGAGGTGGGGGATTGTTCTGGGAGCCCCGTCCTCCACTGCATACGAGAGGTGAGATGGGTGGTCGGGGAACAGGAGCGGGAGACGTGCAGCACTGGGGAGCTCCAGGTGGGACTCATTCCTCAGAAACAGAATCACAGGATGGTTTGGGGTGGAAGGGACCTTAAAGCCCATCCAGTGCCACCCCCTGCCATGGGCAGGGACACCTCCCACTAGCCCAGGTTGCCCAAAGCCTCATCCAGCCTGGCCTTGAACCCCTCCAGGAATGGGGCATCCACAGCTTCTTTGGGCAACCTGGGCNATCTCCCCTCTTGCAGTTTCAACCCCTTCCCCCTCGTCCTATCCCAGCACCCCCTGATCCAGAGCCCCCCCATCTCTCCTGTAGCCCCCTTTCAGCACTGGAAGGTGCTGGAAGGTCTCCCCGGAGCCTTCTCTTCTCCAGGCTGCACACCCCCAACTCTCTCAGCCTGTCCTCGCACGGGAGCTGCTCCAGCCTCTGACCACCTTCAGGATCTCATGGCAATTATTTATCCTCTTTTAAATGCAACATTTTTAGCTGGAAGTCATGGGTCTAAATGCAGCGTTCTTCAGTTCGTTCCCTGTGCCAACCTCAGCTCATTCCGGGTGCCCTGCCTGGTGACGGCTCAGAGGTGCCGAGGGAGAGGAGGGGATGAGGAAGCAGAGGTGGGTGTTGGGGTGGTGGAGACCTTCCTTGCCCAGCAAAGCCAAAGGCTCCCAGCCCGCCTGCAGCCCGGGCAGCCGTTGTGTTTGTTCACGGTCACAAGGGTGTTCCACCATCGCTTCACATTAGGCGAAAATCTGACTTTTTTGGTATAATTGGAATTGTTTTTCTGAGCGCTGTTCTTATCCACCTTCCTGTTATTCATCTCGGCGTGTCAGCTGAGCTGCAGGGTCTCCATTGGTTTCTGCAGGAATGAGCCTGGTAGCAGAAAAATTACTTCAGAGGGACCTCAGGGGACTTCATCACTAATAATAAACCGCTGGAGGAATGAGCAACTATTTTACATTGGCATTGGACACGAAATGGGCGTTTTGCCATTTGACTTCAGAGAGAGGCTGCTTTTNCCCTTCTCCCTTCTCCTCCCCCCTTCGTGCACTGAAGTTATCCTGCTCAGGCTGCCCAGCTGCACCTATTCAGACTTGTGCCATGTGATTGTTTTTTACTACATTACACTGATAAAATGGAGTGTAAACAGCATTTGAGAAGTGTTTGCCTTGTGAAACGCTGCAAGGTTCCTGCAGAGCAGGAGTTCAGGTGGCTGGAAGGTCTGTTCAGTGTCTGCAGGACAGGGACAATGCTGAGGCTGTAGCAGTTGTTGGTTGTAACGTCCCAGGGACAAACGCATTTCCTTATTTCTGCAAACTTTAGAAGAATTCTGTAGTTTTTTCTGTAGGGTTTTGGTTTTTTTTTCCTACTAGCCTGAGCTTTTGAAGAGCAGAGAGGTCACTCATCCCTTTGTAACATCTATAAAATATTTGGCCACAGGCTTTATCCCCTAGATAAAGACAGTCAGAAGAGATATCTTCACAAATTATGAATTGAAGCAAATTATTTTTTTTGTAGGCACCTGATTGTATTGGGAAATGTGGTCTTCTGCTTCCTTCTCTCTCTATACTCCTGCAGTGGGTTGCCAGGTGTCCAGTCGATGCTGCCGAAGGGATGGATTTTTAAGGTGATTTACCTTCTCCCCCTTGCACCACTGAGTTACTACTTTGTCTGCCGCTTTCTGGAAGTTTTGCTCGATGTGTGTGTCTCCAGAGGCTGCAGTGGTGCCTCCGGTCTGCAGGGCAGGGAAAGCGCCGCTTCACCAGGGGGTCTGCGGGGGGAACGAGGGGACCGGTGGGTACCAGGGTCTGGGGCATCCTCGGTCAGCGTTTCTGTGTGCGGTTGCTCCAAGTCAGAAAACCCACCAGCAGCATCAGTGCAGATGGGAAACGTGGGAGACCAAGCAAAGAGTAAACGCCACTTGATATTGTTTTATTATGATTATTATGATTATTATTGTTATCTGTTTATTATTATCATTATTTCTAATGGTGACACTGCTCAATGCACAGCTCCTGGTGTGCAGGGTGACCCTTCCTAACGCACTTCTGCAGAGCAGGGTCATTACCACGCTGTTTCGGGAGTTCTGAAGGACTTTCCCAGCAGGTCCCTTCATTACCGCAGACGTTACGCTCCCGGAGCCGGGCTGCGGACGATATTAGCGTGGGGATGACAGATGGGCGCTTTCATTTGGATGCCTGCGTTGCTCCAGTTTCGTTAACTGGAGCAAAAGGGAAGCAGCGGGGACAGGAGAGAGCTGGTGCACGGGCACGTCTCTCCGATGGTGGGATGACACTGAGTGAGATGGGACCCGGTGGCTTCCGCGGTCCCTGCGCTGGTGCCTGGGTAGAAGATGCTGCGGGCAGCAGAACACGTGTTCTCCCTACCTTTGCTTTCCCCTCCCTGTCTTGTAGGATTTTTTTGGTTTGGAACGCATGTTGGGGTATTGTTTCCAGCTTGTGGAGGTTGTGGGGTGAGCAGTGACCGGCTGGTCCCCTTCTAAGTGGTCCCCTCCTGGCTCTGAGACCAGAGCCCAGGGTCCCGCAGGCTTTGGAGCCAGTCCTGGCTTCCCGGGTCGCGCCAGCCACCGGGCGAAGAACAGAACTCAGAGCTCCCAGACCCTGCTGGAATTAAACTCAAAAGTCTCATGAATTCCGCTCATTTTTCATGAACATGGGGAATAATGGGGAAACCACGCTTGTGGCTCTCGGGCTTCAGCAAGGAGTCCAGGAGCTTTGTGATGCTGAGTCTGTTAACGGGTGAGGAGTGACTTCGTTTGACTCTTCGGTTTTCTCTGACATCCAGCTGCCTCACAGCTCCAGCTCCTGGATGCAGGAAAACGTGTTTAATTTTCACCGTGCATCTGTGTGATTTGTGATGTGGAGCTTCCTCCTCTCACTTAAGCAGATAGGATCAGTACAGGGCTTGCTGATATTTAAGAGAGTGCCTGTCTGGGTTTTTATTTATTTTGGTTTTACTTTGTTACTGTGTAAGTCTGCTGTAAAGAGCTCCATCCTAGCACAGTCCATGTGGAGGAGACAGCTGGACTGGAATATGAACTTAAAATATTTATTTTATTTTATTTTATTTTTATTTTTTTAATTATTATTTTACCTAAGAACTGCCTTTGGTTCTGGACAGGTACTAGGTTGACAAAACAGAATTCCAGATCCTAATGAACAAAACTCGGATGCTCAGACTCCATCTCCGCGGCTATTTCAAGAGTTTAGGGGCACAGAATGGGACATGGCTCTGCGGTGTGTGGTCTTGCGGTGCTTGGTTTATTTCTTTCAGTAGAGTGGGATGCAAAAATATTTCTTCTCAATCCTCAGCATGGATCAGAGTGGGTGTCAGGGCTGTTCGTTTGCTGGCTAAAATCCCCTTATCAGGGCTGATACGGTTCTTGTGAGATATTGATTATTCCCAGCACAAGTCTTTGCAGAATTTCTTAAAAAGAAAAAAAAAAAAGTAGTTTTAATTTTTATAAGTAGGAAAAATATTTGCATTATTAAAACCATCTGCATCCAGCCGGGATGGCGCTTATCAAGTAAAAAGTTAATGGCTTTTGACTGAGGCAGAAGTGTTTGTTCAATGCGCCTTTGGTTTTGGTGATCCTGCTGGCTAAGCCCTTTGTTTTATTGAGACAAGGATGTCTCAGCAGTTGGGGAGGTACAGGAGCTCTGAGCTCTGATACCTGCCCGCGGATCACACGGGGCTTTGCCGGGAGCCAGGTGGGGCTGGGTTTCCGTCCCGGAGGATTTAAAACCCCAGAATCTGACACCGACGGGTCAGCTTCCAGTTCCTGTTGCTGTCAGGAAAGTTTACGGGGAACAGTTTTGCTTTATTTTTGATCTTTTTTTTTCAGTCGATCGTGCATTGCACATCCCTGCATTGATGTTCTGGGTGTGGGGGCTCCTGGGGTCCTCGCCCGGAAACGCGGGAGCTGAGACCACGCGAGGGTCCGCGGAGGGGACAGGAACCTCCATCGCATTGATTTGTAGATAAACCAGGTGCTACCTCCACCGCACCCTCATCCCCGGGTGCTTTTATTCCCACTGAGCACACCCTTTTGCTCCCATTTCTCCCAGCCCTTCCGCTCCTCCCACCAGTATAACCCACCAGGGATGCTCC
Source organism: Syrrhaptes paradoxus (assembly GCA_013400615.1). Classification (NCBI taxonomy): domain Eukaryota; kingdom Metazoa; phylum Chordata; class Aves; order Pterocliformes; family Pteroclidae; genus Syrrhaptes; species Syrrhaptes paradoxus. Next base: position 60,071 of record VZTO01028104.1, on the reverse strand, counting down.
CACACTCGCCGGGGTCGTGGGACAAGGGCTCTGCAGCCCTCCATAGAGTCACAGAACGGTTAGGGTTGGAAAGGACCCATTTTTCGGGATGCTGGAAGGAAAACAGGATCCTTTCTCCTCCGGTCACCAGGCACCCGTTTCCCCATCCTCTCCGTGTCTCCGTGCCTGGCACCCTGAGCTCGGTCGCTGCTCTGACGCTTTAACTCTTGCACCCTCGTCTCGCTGTACTGCCTCGCTCTGCTGCTCTCTTCCTTCCATTTTTAAATTCTATCCACGTAAAGCTAAGGAAAAAACCTTCCAACTGGTAAAATATATATATGCCCGTATCCTTTTGATTTACAAATCTATTTTCAATGTAATTAATAATTCACAGCTCAACTTTTTCCCTCCTCTGTTCCCTTGCTGTGCAGCAGTTCTGGACGTACAGGCGTGTGTTATTTCTCCTCCTTTCCTTCTGCTCTTTTCACTTTTTGCTGTCCACCCTGTTCCCTGGCTCTGTGGTTTTCCCTGCGCTGCAGCTGCCTTGTCCCTGCTTTCCCAGCGAGATCTCCGGGACTTTTCCCGAGCGGATGGGAGCAAAGTGCTGCCATGTCCTCGCTGGAGCTGCCCCTTCACCAGCACCGGTGCAGGATCCGTCCTGGCTGCTTTGCTCTTCGCCTTGAAAAATCCCTGCGAGAGGAGAGCATGGAGCGAGAGTCAAGATTTTCCAGCTACTGGATTGGTTTAGTAACGGGGATCAAGGGTTGTTTTAACTCCATTTCCTAAACATATTCCAGGTGTGAAATCCCTCACTTGCCTTTCCTCCGCTGGCTCTTTTTTCCCTCCCTCTCCTCGGGCACTGCGCTGTGGGTTTCTTCCTTGGCCGCCGCTAAAAGCCGGCAGCAAACCCTCCACCCTGTCTAGCCTGGTGGCAGGGGCAGAGCCAAGGTGGTCCCACGGCTTTGCAGGTGTGGGATCTGTGGCGGGAGGATGTTATTTCTTGAGATTCTGGGTGCAGACAAGAGCCCCAGAGCCCTGGCTGGGGTTCGGCCGCGGTCACACCCGGTGCTGGTGGGGAGCAAAGGGTCGGTGGAGTAAGTGATGAGCAGGTGGATGGGCAGCAGCAGACGGACGGGCAAAATTAAGGATATACCCATCAGTCTGCTGGGCAGCAGTCTGTGTGTGTCGGGGTAATAGCATCACAGAATAGTTTGGGTTGGAGGGGGCCGTGGAGGTTATCTAGTCCACCCCCCCTGCAGGAAGCAGGGGTGATGACACTGGGTTATTTTAGCACCAGATGAAGGACCACGCACACACCAGGGCTCGGTGTCAGCCCCTCGATGTCGGTGGTGCTGGGGCATCCTCCCCAGGGTCGATGCGGCTTTTGGGGAGCAGGCGGAGGAGCGTGTGCCTGCCTGACTGGGGATGCATTTCCCTTACACCCCACTTATCCCACGTTGTGGAAGAGGATTTTGGTATTTTCATCACTCTGTTTTGTTGTCAAACACACAGCTGAAGAAGGAGGGGACGTGATTGTTCTCTTCCTTAAAAACTTGAATTTTTTGCATCCTCAGGAGAGAGCATGGGTGCTTCCGAACCCTTCAAGCTCCTTTAACTGTTTTTTCCACGTGAAACAAACGAGCATGGCCCAAAGGTGCTGGGGTGTTCATCTCTGTGTCCATGCTGTGGACGTCTGTCTGTCCTGCCGGGACATTCCTCCCCTGCTTGGAGCACAGGTGCTTTTTGCAGGACATCCTCCATCACCCCCCGTGGGGCTGAGGGACAGTCTGCTCCCTGCCCGCTGCTCCCCAAAACCCCTCTGCTCTTCCCCTGACCTCCAAGGCACACACACGCAAATAAATAGAAATAATATTCTGTCAACAGCGCGGGGAGGGGGATGTTTGGAGACTTGTTTGGAAGGAAAAGCAGCTGCAGACCTCCCTTTTCCACCCTGTTTATAGCTGTGAGGCTGCTTATTAAATTAAAAATACCCCTGCCCTTTGGGCTGAGGGCTGTTTTAAGAGCCGTGGGGTGTATTTTAGAGCTGCTGTGGTCTGTGTCCTTCGAAATACGGGGTGCTCTGGCCCTTTCCGTCATTGCCTTCCTGTCTGCTGTCCCCCGGTCCCTCCTCTGTGGTCACCAAGGCGGGGGCACGGAGGGGACCCAGGACACCCCAAGCCATGGGACCATCGTGGTCATCCGAGGTGCAGGTCCCCCGGGGCTGCAGACAGCTGACCCCCTTGTCCTCATCTTCCTCACCTGCAAACCAAGCAAATAAAGTTATTACTAGACCTGGGCTAACTAGTAGCGTGGGTTCATCCAAATTTAGTTGGTGTCCCGCAGTTTGAACAGGAAGGTGACATTAGTGCCGTACGTCTTCTGTCTGGGATGGGGCAGAGGGATGTGCTTGGCCGCACCGAGCGAAGGGGGATGAAGAAAATAACTCCTCCTCCTCCTGCCCTGTCCATGGCATCCTGTCCCGGCAAACCTCGGGGGAATTGGAGAGCCCAGAGCGTCTGCTGGTGGTCCCATCCCGCATCTCCCCAGGCAGTGGCAGGTGTCTGTCCGGGTGGGTGACCGCCGTGATCAAAGGTATTTACTGTCCTGGGGACAGGGAGAGGCTGTGTTGTGTCAGGTGCGACCGGAGGCTGACAGAGGATTTATTTTGTCCTTGTGTCTCGATTCCTGTTTTTTCCGGAGCTGTTTGGAAAGTGTCCCGGACCGGAGCAGGTGAGGCTCAGACTGGTCCATCTCCCTCTGCCGTGAGCTGGGGCTGTTGTTGCTTTCCCAAAAACTCAGTAACAAAGGCGAGTTCCCTTGTTTGTGTTTGCTGGGGATGTCAGGGGGGTGATGGATTTGGCCGGAAAGGTAAATAATCTGCCAGGCTGAAGTGTCGCCCGAGTCACTATCTCGAAGGTCTTTCATTTGTTACCTTGCATTTGACAGATTTTGGTGATTGCTCAATATTTTCACTCTGCTTTGGACCCGCACTGTTTATTTCTGTTAGAAGTCACTTAAACATCCCAAATTTGTTCTTTTTAAACAGTCAATTCAGTTTGCTGGGGCTTTGAGACAGTGAATGCCTCTGACTTTGCTTGCAGTGCAAATAAAGAAATAATCCGTTTCCAGGATTTCCAATTTCGTTCTTGTTTATTTTCTTTTAATACACACACATGCGCACGTGGACACAAAGCTGGAGCTACAGGGCACAGTGATGCGTCGGGTTAATTCCGTCCTTATTTCTTTAGAAGTGATGCCCCGCGATTCCCTGCAGATGGGGGATGCCGGAGAGCTGCAGCAAGGGCTGTTCGAAACGCGCTGGATTAACGGGCTGTGCCGCCCGGGGAGAGGCAAAAAATCATCTGAAGCATCTCAGGGATCTGCAAACGTGGCTTTGCTGTGCTGCACAGGGGTAAAAAGCAGATTCCCCCAACACGTGTGTGCCTGCATCTTCCCCCCAACTGGATTTTGCAGCAAACGTGCCATGTCACCTCACTGTCCCTAGCCGTGGTGGCAGAACCCGCAGGTGGGTGTAGGGATGCTGCATGGTGGTGCTTTTGGAGCTGCAGTGTGTTTGACTGGGGGAATTATTCTAATATGATTATATCATTATTGGAATATAATGTAATTCTAATTAATTGCAGTTGGCTCTGCCGTGGGAAGCGGACTCTGGCTGCGGGTCCAGGGGGTCTCTGCTGCCCTGCTGTTGCCACCGGCATGGTCCCTGTGGGCGGGACAGCAAGGGACATCTTGCTCACACGCTCTTGATCGGGGGTGGAGGGACAGGACGAGGGGGAACGTTTTTAAGCTGAAAGAGGGGAGATTGAGATGAGATATCGGGAAGAAATGTTTTCCTGTGCGGGGGGTGAGGCAGTGGCCCAGGTTGCCCAGGGAAGCTGTGGATGCCCCATCCCTGGAGGGGTTCAAGGCCAGGCTGGATGAGGCTTTGGGCAACCTGGGCTGGTGGGAGGGGTCCCTGCCCATGGCAGGGGGTGGCACTGGATGGGCTTTAAGGTCCCTTCCAACCCAAACCATCCTGGGATTCTGTGCTCTGCAGCACTGGGGTCCTTCCCAAGCCTGGTCCCTCCCAGGGCTTTGTCCCCTGGCATGTCCCAGCAGCAGCGGAGGTCTCCAGAGCCTGACTCTCATCCTGCAGAAGTGGATGAGACTCCTTTGGTGGCTCCGCTGCCTTTGGGATGTGTCCCTGTAAGAGAAACAGCAATCCTTGGGGCTGGAGTGATAGGGAGCTGCTACCTTAATTAAAGCTAATTAAGAGTCTTGGGGGCAGAGCCCTGTCTTTGTTTCAGCCCTGTGGGCACTACGGTAAAACAAATACACAAAACAATAAAGCGGTAGCTGTGCAGTACAGCTTTTACTCGAGGTATTAAACCTGTTGTTTCATGGTAGTATTGCCAAGCTGAGAAGGGGCGAGGGCGGAGGAGAAGCCCCTGTTAACGCTGATGCTTTGAGACGCTTACAGCTGCTGTCACATCAAACCCATGAAAGGATTATTTTCGGAAACTTTGTTGGCACGACCGTAAGGTCATTCTTTATTGTCAGCCCGAGTCATGCTATTTTGGGGCAAAATGTGTTGGATTTGCTCAGTGTTCAGGGCTGGCTGCCGAGGGCAGTGAAGGGGGACGAGGGCAGCGCGGGATGCTCTCTGTAGGGGGTGCGGGACGGGGGGTGCAGAGGCAGCTCTGGGGGTTCAGTAGAGCACTTGCAGGTCGGAGTGGAGCTGGCTGTGCCGCCCGAGGGCCAGGACATCGCCGAGCAGACAGGAGTTGTCCTGATTTAGGGAACAAGGTGATTTGTCACTTGTAGGAAGTTGGTGTCATTTCTGCTTGAGGTTTCCTTCCAGCAGCATCTTCCCCAGGGCTCCCTGGGATGCGGTGAGCGATCAGAGATGGCTGGTGGTGGGACAGGTAACGCAGGGAGGGAAGCCACGTGCAGTAACGTTTATGAGCATAATGAAGCGATGGTGCAATTAAAGTGGTGACGTGTTCACAGAGCAGAAGGGCTCCTGGTGCCAAACGCTGATTTTCCTTGGTTTGACCTGGAGCATGGATACAGCCGTGGCATGGTGCCAGGTGTGCATGGCGAAGCACTGCCTGCACATGGGCAGGGATGCAGGCAGGGGATGCGGGCAGGGATGCAGGCAGGGCTGTGGGCAGGGATGCAGGCAGGGCTGTAGGCAGGGCTGTCNCGGTGAGCGATCAGAGATGGCTGGGAAGCCACGTGCAATAACGTTTATGAGCATAATGAACCAATGGTGCAATTCAAGTGGTGACGTGTTCCCAGAGAGAAGGGCTCCCGGTGCCAAACGTTGATTTTCCTTGGTTCGACCTGGAGCACGGATACAGCCGTGGCATGGTGCCAGGTGTGCACGGCAAAGCGCTGCCTGCACACGGGCGGGGATGCGGACAGGGCTGTGGCAGGGATGAGGCAGGGATGCAAGCAGAGTTGCAAGCAGTGATTGTGGGCAGGGATGCGGGCAGGGCTGTGGGCAGGGATGCAGCACGGATGCAGGCAGGGCTGTGGGCAGGGATGCAGGCACAGATGCAGGCAGGGCTGTGGGCAGGGATGCAGGCACGGATGCAGACAGGGCTGCGGGCAGAGGTGCAGGCAGGGCTGTGGGCAGGAGCATCCGCTCCGAGGGCACGGTTCTTCCAGCCCTAATGAGGGCTGGGGACCGGAGCTCCCCGGTTTTATTTTCAGTGCTCCCAACCAAACAAGCTAATATCTACCCAGTGCCTGGAGCCATTTGGAAGCAGATTAAAAGTTTTCATCGGCTCTTCTTAATAGAGCCAGATAAACCAGGCTAATAGTCATGTGTTGAGTTATTGAAGGGAAGTTCAGGTAATATGCAATCACCTTTAACCTTCGGCTTCCTAAGACCTCCTGCTTCGCGATTGTTTGTCTGTGGTGTAAACCATAGTCCAGTTCATAAATTATTATGTAGTTCCACTAACCTTAATGCAGTACAGGTTTCACGGTGTTTCATTTTGTAGTGTAAGCTAATTCTGGCTGTGCACACAATAAAGCTCCAATGTTGCTAGAATTAACCCTTTCCCCGCCAACTAGGAGTTTGCCAGTCGGTGAATTATCGCCACTCATGCACGTTTTGTTCATGGGTGTGATCCACACGTAATTCTCTCTTTTTTGCAAGTTCTTAGTGAATCTGAAAAATTCCCAGGGTAAAACATAGCAAGAAGCTTTTATAAAAAATTAAAAAGAAAATTAAGCTGTATTTTTTTACAATTCAAAGCTAACACCGCTGTGGTGATTTCTGTCTAAAATTTACGGTTAACAGTTCGACTGCAGGGATATTAGAAAAATGTATTTTTTAATAATGTCACATACGATAGCTGTCTGATATTTTTTAATCAACTGTGAGGCAGTAGATCAGACATTGTGCACTGTCCTCTCCGCTGACCGTGGCAGGGAACCCGTCCCAGAGGATGCTCAGATGTGGGGTGTCTCTGCCCCAGTCTGCATCCTCCGCGGAAGTGTCGGGATGTGCAGCTGAGCCCCCCCTTGAAACACCAACATCTGAAACCCTCCTGATAGCAGTGCCACCCGCACAGAGCTGCACCTCTCCTTCCTTTGCCTGGTTTTGCTCTGAATTAATATCATGCTGAGAGGTGTGACTGCAATCCTGAACTTGTTTCTCAGTGTTTGGGAACGCGGGGATGTGTGGGGTTTTTTTTAAATCCTGGTGGTTTTTGGCTTTTTTGCTCCATATTCCTGTAGTTTCCTTTATTCAGGATTGCTGCCGGAGTGTGACAATCCTTGCCTACCTATCCGTCGTGTCAGGATGCTAAAGCTGGGAGCAGGAGCCTGGCTGCTGCCCTCCTCCTGCGCAGGGGCGATGCTGCCCTCTGCGGGAACGCCGCCTCCCCAGACCCCGACAGACGCCTCCCCAAACCCGGACAGACACCTCCCAAACCCCACCACCTCCCCAGACCCCGACAGACGCCTCCCCAAACCCCGCTGCCTCCCCAAACCCCAACAGATGCCTTCCCAAACCCTACCAAACACCTCCCCAAACCCCAACAGCTCCCCAGACCCTGACAGATGCTTCCCCAAACCCCACCAGACACCTCCCCAAACCCTGACAGACAGCTCCCCAAACCCCAACAGCTTCCCCAGCCCTGGGTGAAAGGTTCCCATGGGAGCAGGGAGTAGAAGCCGTCCCAGACAGAAGATCTCGTTCACTGATGGACGAGTCTTGCCTTTATTCATTGCTTCATGATACCACAGAAATATAATAATTTATAATGCTTTAATAATAATAGCAATAGTGGATTAACATTAATATACTTAAAATTTAGTTGAGATTATTTTTTTTTCTTCTTAGGAGCATCTATGGAGATTTAATTTGTTTTCATACACTTCTTTTTAATCACGGTTATTCTGGATTTCTTGCAGTGGTTCCTCCTCCTATTTGGCAGTTTTTGGTTTCCAGTTAAGCAGCAGATCTCCTACCCCGTGGGGAGGGTTGGCTGATGTGCAGCGCAACTGAAGGAGAAGAAAAAGGTCGAAAACCTTGTGAAATGAAGATCAGGATCCTGCTGCTTGCGGGGACTCGGAGTCACTGCAGCAGGAGGCTGGGTGCACGGGCATTTCGGGGGTGTTTGTGCCCAGATTGCTTGGCAGGTTTTTAAATTTGGACTTTGACATTGTAATATTTTTTTTTTATGGAGAGGCTGTTAGAGTTGAAATTCAGATATTGCTGTTGGACAAAGCAGACCTTACGGAGAAGCTGCTGTTCTCTGCAAGCCGTTGCCTTTTGCCTCGCTCGCCAGCAGCCCTCTACCCCGGCATTCTCACCGTTTCTTGTTTTTGGAAAAAGTTATTGCTTCGTTAGCTCTGCAGGACCTGGATCACATCCATGAGGTGGGAGATGTGCACCAGAGGAACTGGACTGCCACTGAAGCCTGCCTGGTCTCTGATCTCCGTCCAGCTGGCTTTCCTGGTCCTCGGTTCCTTCTCCTGGAGCTGGATCTGATCCCCTGTCCCGCTCCGCCGCTTCGGCTCACCTGTGAATCCCTTTCTGACCCCCTGGCCCCATACCCAGCACCACGTTACCTCCCTCGGCTTGGGCCAGACCACCTCCTGTGCTCCCCCTCGCCGGCTCACGCTGCCCCTCTTGTGTTATCCCACCCAACCGTGTCCTACAGACCTCGCTCACTCCAAACCGGAGTCTCTTGCATCCTCTTCATCCCCCTGCAGCCACACCTAAAACATAGTCGGGCTTCTTAGGAGAGCTGCCCCATCTGCCTGCTCTTCCAGCTGGGTTCCCTGCCCTTGCAGGTCCTTCTCCTCTTCTTCTAGGCTGGGTGTCCGTCACTCTTCTTCTTCCCCGGTCCAGCCAGAGTGGTGGTCCCTGGTCTCTGGAGGTCCTCGGTCTCTGGAGGTCCTTGGAAGCTGGCTGTGGTTCACATTATCATGGTGTCCTCTGAGACAGTTCTCAAACCTGTAGAGCCACAGGTCCTCTTCTCCTGGCACCCAGCATGGTGACGAGGGTCCTAATCTCTCCTTTCTCCAAGGGGCCACCCAACCGCTGCTGGCAAAACCTTCAGGACAACCTCGTAGGAAGGTTTGGCTGTACCTTCACTGGGTTTTTTGTCACCTCATTGCAGACACTGGGTGGTCCAGCGTGTCTCCGGACAGCTTTTCTCCTCTCCTCTTGGAACACTGAGCAATAACCGACCTTCTGGCTGACATCAGGAGTGAGTCTGCGCCGGTGCTGGAGGATCTGCCCTCAGGCAGCCGCGGCATGACTCCGTGGGGACGGTGAATGCCATTTCTTTGTCCCATTTCCAGCCCAGGGCTCAGCTTCAGGGTGGATTCAGTGGTTTGAAGGGTCTGCTGCTCTCCTGGGAGCTCTGGAGCCCCTTCCCTCTCTGACATGGAGCAGCGTGATTATTGTCATCTTCTGCTGACCTTTGACAGTCGCATAAGAGACTCTTTTGGGTTGAGTCTAGTCCACTGCAAAACCAGCGTTAGAAGGTGTTTGAGATATCTCCAGGCAGCCAAGCCCGCAGGCGGGTATTTCTGTTGTTCACTTGTGCGTTTCATCGTCTCCTCTCCCAAAATTTTCTTCTCTGCTCCAGGTCTGGCACATTCACAACCAAGGCAGCAAATAGCCATGACTGTCCCGGGGCAAATATGAAAATGTTGATTCAGAAAGTGCCAGGAAACACAGGAGGTTTCTCAACTCCATCCCACCTCTGGAGGCTTTTCCATTTGGAAAAGGGAATGGGCTGTTGGTTGGAGCAGCAAGTTTGTCTCAAAATGCTCGATTTTGAGGAAGAACTGCTGTCACCAAGCTGTGGACAGCAGGGGTAAGGAACAGCAGGAATTTCCAGCAGCGCACAAACTCACCGAACGTGGTGACATGGTTGTGTCACTCACAAAAATTGTACCCGTGTGGTTGCAGAAGATGGGGAGATGCTACGTGCGAGTCCTGAGCAGGGGCTGGGTACAGAGCCCCTCCTCTCTGCGTCGCCTCTCGCATCTCCTTACAGCCGCCTGATTATTATTATTTTTTTTTTCCAAGGAGCCAGTTTTCCTCCCAGCAGCAGCAGCAGCCGCCGATGTTAGTTTTTCCATCTCCACCGGGAACCACACTCCTCGTTAAAGCCGTTCCAGAGCGGGAGGAGGGGAGGGATCCGGTTCCTTCCAACAACACGCCGTGCCGCTCGCGGCAGCAGGACCGGGGGAGCCGAGAACATTGACCCATTGAGGAGAGCAGCCGCTGCCGCGGGCATGGACCTGCCAACGGCTCCTGGGCTCCCTGCTGCGAGCTGACACCTCTTGGCACCCTCTGCACAAAGAGGTCCCTAATAGTTTAACAATCTTCTTTAAATGGAACCAGAATAAGAACAAAAGCATAATTTTCACATTCTTTGTGACCCATCCTGGGAGCCCAGGAAAGGAGACCTCAAGGCGCTGGTGTGCCCGCACTGCTCCCCTTCCCTGGGCTTGTTTATCTGTATTTGAGTTCATCCAAGTCTTAACATAGTTTGGAAAGTCAGTTGCTCTTTGCTTTTCCCCTCAGCACTTATGAGAGGAGGACAGTGGATTTTTAATGAGACCCTTCCAACGCGTTTGCTGGCTGTGGGAGCCAGGGCGGTGAGAACAGATTCATACACATCTGAATTTTATCGCCAGGCTGCCCTTGAGTTCCCTTTCCGTCCTCCTGAACCTCCTCGAATCTCTCTGGTAGTTGGTGCCGGTTTCCTAGGTCGCTGCAGACCTGCTTTCTCCAAGCACGGCCGAAGGATGAGAATTCTATCTCCCGCGTCAGCGCTGCGCCGGTGGCTTGCTGGGGTCTCTGTCCTCATGGGGAAGAACGAGACGTTTAGTCACGTCCAAAGCTCTTGGCCTCCTCCATCTAACCGTGGCGGTGGTTTCATCCCGTGAAACCCAGGCTCATAACACCTGTGTACGCGGCTTTTTCTTCCTGCCGCCCGGTTGCGCTGTCGTAGGGACCAGTTGGACGTTTAGATGTGCTTCGGGTGGCCGGGGTGTTGGAGTTACGTTTTTGGAGATCCGTCCTTTTTAAGTCAAGATGAGTTGTTGGATAAGAAGTTTGTATAGATTTACTTTAGCCCTTGTTTTACAGCAAACGCCGGAGCGGGTCGCTGCTCTGCACACCCCAGGTGTACGTCAGAGCATCGGGGAGGAACGTGGGCATCCACAAAGGTGTGAGCAAATAACGTGTGCGACTGCAGGATGCTTCTGTGCTTTGGTCCATGGGGTGAAGACCCTGTGCAGATGCTTGGGCAGGTTTTAAATACGTATTTTTCTGTGTGATTATCAGCTTTGCTCGTGAAGCTGTGGGGCTTGCGCCTTGTGTGTGCCGGAGCGGGTCGCTGGCGTGGGGCTGGGCTGGCGTGGTGCTCCCGCAGCTGGGGGGCAGAGGACCGCGTCCTGCAGCATCCATCGCTGACCTGGTTGGGAACGTCAGAAATGAGTTTCATGTGCACTGCGTATGAAGAACTTCTGCTCTGGGATAAGACTATCGAGTCTTCTAAAATTATTTTTTAACTGGAAAATTCTGGTTTTGTTTCTTTATTCACATGGGATGGATTGCCTTCTAATAATTAAATTCTAGAAGATCAACCCCAGTGATGTTTATACGGAGAAAATTATTTGGGTAGTTTTGATACATATGCTGGCAGCGAGGCGAGGAAGTGGAAAAAACGGTTCAGCGCGAAGGGGAGGGATTGTCGGGGGGACGAGGGAGAGGGGCTGGGGTGACGTGAGCTGGGCTGCGTTCACAGCTGGGCACATCTGCTAACGGACGATGACGTATGGTAAAGCATCAGCATCACTGAAGTGGTCCCAATTTATCAGCCAAACTAAAATTACCCTTGGCCACATTTTTCAGGAGCATCTCCTCCAGCCGGAGAGATGCTGCGGTCTCTCGGGTCCATCTGACCCAGTGCTTTCCGGAGCTGGCCGCTCTCCCCGTGTTTGCTGGTTTGTTCTGGTCCCTGGGAGGCTGTGAGCACTGGGTACCAGCTCAGCATGGAGCAGTGGTTAGCAGTTCATAACGATATTTTCCCCTAAATATAGGAGGAAATTGCTGGCTGTGGCGAACTATAGATATTTTAATGGCAAGTGCTGCTAACTAGTTTTACTTCCTGGCTCGCTTATTTGTAAATTTTATTTTAATTAGTGCATCGACTTGGAAATGTGTTAATCACCGATGCATACGTTGGAGCAACTCTTTTCTTTCGGGGTTGGTGCATACTTTGAATGCACTGAGCTGCTTGTGTGGGCGAGGAGCTTACTTTTGAAATATTTTATGGAAGGCACAGAGTCTCAAAGGTGTTTTATGTGGCAAGCGAAAGATGTAATTTAATAACAACAAATAGCTGAGGGGTTATTCGGGGAAAGTTTGCCTCTGTGCAGAAACGCTGAAGAGAACGGAATGGAAAATCCAAATTACCCATGCACGGCACGCTGCTTTCTGTTGCCCCCCGAAAAGGACGAGCCTGTTGCTTTATTTCGTTTGACTGGTGTGTTTGTGGTGGAGTCTGATCCTAATACCTTTGCTTTTCCCTTCTGGGTGGCTGTAGCTCACAGGGTCACCACCCATGGGACATCTGTCCCTATCCTCCAAGATAACGCCGGCGTCATCCAGGAATGACGTTACCCCTCGCAGAGGAGAGGGATTTCCAAGGAAATGTAAAATGGTTTGGAGCAGGAGTGGCATGAAATGTCATTACGGGAGAGGTGGTGTCGGCGGGGGGACCGAGGGATGGGGAGAACCCCTCTGCTGTGCTGGCTGATGGCGTTGATTTAATGTGGTGTTGATTGAATAGAGCCTTTTAGCCACGTCCCTTTTCTCTGTCCGCCTTCCCTCCCCTAAGCTGTGCCGTGGCTTTACAAGGCTTGCTGCTCTGATCTCTCGCTTCCTCCGTATTTCCACGGCATTCGGCATAACTGGGGCCCGGACACGGACAAACCGCTATCCAAACAAAAATACGGGTTTGGGATGAGCAAACGGGACAGCTCTGAGCTCACTCTCACCTTCTTGTTTGCTCTGTCTTGGCAGTGGGATGCTCAGGACTGGGCTTGGTTGGAATAATCCGTAAATTAGTGGCAAAAATCCATAAATTATTGTCAAAACCCTGTAAATTGTTGGCAAAAACCAGTAGATTATTGGCAAAAACCCATAAATTATTGGCAAAACTCGTGGCACGTTGCACAGGTCTGAGCGGTGGCTCTGTGGAACGGGGCTGGGTGGCTTTGCTCTTCTTTGCGAATCCAAATTATTTAAATACTGGGGTGGGCAGAGACGTGCGTGGGGGTGGCCTCCTCCTCCCGTTGCTCTTCACTCTCTGAATTTCTTGCGGACAGTCGTGTTCGCTTTATTTTGCCCTTGATTTAAGTACAGCTGGGAAGGCAGCTTAGGCTGTATTTAATAACGACTCCTTCAACACAGAGAGGTGCGGAAAGTAATTTGTCCCCTTGCCAAGCAGCAGAAAGAATGGGCATTTTGTTCTTGGCTTCGCGGTGATTTTACCTGGGTGTATTATGGAAAGAGAGAAAGACTTGTGCTACTGTTACCCCGCACGCTGTGTTGATTTATTGAAACTGGAGCCAGGGAGCGCGAGTCGCGAGGTACGTCCCGACCTGGAATTTCTAGGAGAAATATACAATTGGCCTGGTTATTATTTTTTCCCCCTCCGCCGTTCGCTTGGGCGTGTTTCCAGCTTTTGCGCGAAGGAACGAGACTCTAAATTAGTCTTGAATTTTAACACAGTGCAGCTTTGCCTTCTTATTCCCAGCGTTTTGTTATAAACCCTCTGAGCTCGCGTTCTTCTTTCATCTGCATCGCCTTGCTCACCTGATCCGAAATGGATAGTTCCTTCTCTTTTTTTTTTTCTTTCTTTTTTTAAAGGAATGAATGAAAAAGATGCTGTAGGCGGTTGTCCTTCTGGGCTGAAACTGTGGCTTCACTGTGACTTAAATGTCATCGTCCCCCATCCCTGTGCGCCTGCAGGGGCTCTGGTTGCCTTTGCTGGTGTGGTCCAGCAACCCAGGCTGACAATGTCCAAACCCAACGTCCAGGCGACCTATCCTCTTGGCAGAGGAGCTCCCGACGGAGCCAGACCTCTGCTGGAGGCAGGATTTGCCTGTTTCTGCCCAAGTGTCCAAGGAGATGCTGCTCTCTGCCTGGGAGCAGGCGGGAGGATGAGGAGCAGCCAGGCAGGGATGAAGATGGGTTTTATCAGATGATTGAAGAGGAGCGGGCTGCTTGCAGCAGGGCAGGGTTGGCAGAGGTTGGGCGAGGACTCGGAGGTCAGTTGGTCCGAGCCCTGCGCACACACGGCCTCAGCAAGCTCCGGATGTGCTGGAATATTTTCACTTTTTTAGGCAATTCTTAGGTTGGTGTGGAAACTTCATATATGGGCATTGAGTGCTCTCTGTGGACGTGTTATTGACGAGACTAATGGCAAAATGGAATAAATTTGTTGGGTTATAAGAGAACTTTGTCTCTTCTTGCAGGAACAGGCAAAAGGCAGGAGGAGGGGTTGCTGGATGAGCGGTGGAGCTGGTCTCTTTTGGAGGGCTCTCTTTTGATTTATGTGCCTGTATTTATGTATAATTGTGGATCTGCTTCCAGGAGCTGATAAAGACGTTACAAATGCAGTGGGATGAAAATGCAGGGATTAGAAATGGGCGTCAGAAAGGGTAAGGAGGTCTGAGGAAGGTGCTCGGCTAAAGCAGCAAAAGCATCTCTGCTCTGCATGGGGCGGGCGCTCTCGCTTGCTGGGAGGAGAAACTCCTCCTTGGATGTAAAGTCACCGGAGGAGGTTCCACTCGGGCATTACTTTGAGCAAAAAGACAGGCTGGATGAGGCTTTGGGCAACCTGGGCTAGTGGGAGGGGTCCCTGCCCATGGCAGGGGGTGGGACTCGATGGGCTTCAAGGTCCCTCCCAACCCAACCCAGCCCATCCTGTGATGCTGTGATGACAGTCACCTGTATAACCCGTGGGAGAGCTTCAGCCGCACGTGGTGGATGATGTTCTCACCTCTTGGGCTTTCCATTGAGATCATCACTGAAAACCTCTGGATGTGTTCTGGAGGGAGGATGTGGGGCAGCGGCGTGCCCCCAGCCAGATGGGCGCTGGCACCGGGGAGGGTGGAGGGGTCGGACCCTCTCGCATCGCAGTACAGGCTCATAAAGCGTGGGGTGCATCGGCCGTGGAAAAACTGCGGCAGACGGGAAAAGCACGGGGAAGGAATTGTTCAGAGCTGCGGTGCTGTATTATCCGTGTCTGAAGTAAATTCCCTGATAGCAGCTCTAGTGAATTTATTTCCTCTTAACCTGTGTTAAATAAGTAAATATTCATATTAAATATATGAAGAAATCCTTCTCTTAATTAATATTGCCAGCATTCCTGTATTTTTTAATATTTCATTATTTTTAAAGCAAGACATTCAGGATGAGTATTTTGTACTGATTCTTCCAGATGTATTTTTATCTCCTTATCAGACATCTAGGCTGCTTCTCCTCCGGTTTTACATTATTTACTGGGCAGGTTCTTAGAGAAAAGCTCCGATCTTGGTTAGAACTCTGCGAACCCAGGGGGGTTACGTTGCGAACAAGCCTTGAATCTGTTCCATTAACAAATTCTCAACAAACGAACTTGGGATTTGAGCATCGCGGCGCTTAGATTTCCCCTGTACTTCGCCGTTAGCGGGTTTCTGTTAATTATCGTCCCGCATAGTTATTAACAAGATCTGTGACCGTCAAGTTCAAGCACTTCCACAGGCTGATGTTTCTCCATGGAAAGTGTATCTGCCCCTCGACACGTGCAATAATTCAGCAAAACACGTCAACACGTGCTGGCGTGGAGACCGGGAGCGGTTGTTTGCCGACGGATGGGGACCGGCACGGCGGCGGTGGCCTGGCAAAGGCGGCGGGCGTTGCGTTGGGGTGGTAAGAGGCAATTTTTTTTTTTTTTTTTTTGTGAGCACGTGTAGGGCAGAGCTGAAGCTGCTGGCGCATGGGGACCGCAGGTCCTCTATAGTCCTCCAGCTTTCCCCTCTTCCAGCTTGATCAATGTCAAAAAGCCGCGTTCCCTCCCCGGTGCAAGCGCGGCTCCCGAGTAATGATGTCCAGCTGCACTGACAGAATGTGATTGCTCATCAGTTCGCCTGATGACTTAATCTGGGGCTGATTAGCATCTTGGAGACTGGCCAGACGATCAAAAAACGATGCATAATTTTGCTGCGGGCCACAGTTTATTTAACGTTTTAGCATCCTCCCGCCTCTTGCGTAGCGGCGGGGGCTGGCGTTGCCATGCCTGGCTGCTCTGCACCAGGCTTGGGTTTGGGGAGAAAGGGTGTGCTGAGCCAGGCTGCTGTCCTAGGCTTGGCTTTGTGTCACCAGGTCCCAGCTGCAGGTGACGTGTCGGTGGCCAGGGTGACACTCGGGGAGGTGCGGGATCATGGGGCAGAGGTGCAGAGCATCCCGCGCTCGCCCCGGGGCATCACTCCCGGCAGAAGCTTGCTGGGTAATGATAAATCCCCAGATTTATGGGATAAAGTGATGATAAGAGCAATGAAAATCCTCTCCTTCCCCCCCCAAAAAAATGCTTCAGACAACTGAAAACATTTTATACTTCTTGCAGCTTCCAGATCATCACCCCAGCAAGACTTTTTGCTGCCGGTGGGGTTTTAGGGAGCAGGAGAGGGGACAAAGCTGTGGGGGACAGACACGAGGACAACTGGGAAGGCTGAGATGGAGGCAGCCCTGCTCCTGCCCGGCAAGGGTTAAAGCTGGAGCGGGGGACTGCTGGAAGAGTTCAGTTGTTTCACATTAGGCTGGGGCGGCCCTGGCTGCTTTCCGTGCTCTGGGAGCCGGGGGCCGAGTCCCCAGTGTTAAATCTGCGTAACCGATGCCGTACAACTGGCACCAGCCTTGACCACAAGTGGCCGTTAAAATAAACATCCCCGGGCTTAACTGACAGGCAAGGCTCAAGGAGAAACAGCCCTGCATGACAGGGAATATTAAATACCCGCCGAGAACCTAACTTCATCAGACAAACCCCCCCCCCCCATCCCCGGCACGCCGTCCCGGCATCGCCCCGGCCCCGCGGCATCAATGGGCGCAGTGTTCGGGGCAGGCGCGTGCCGCTCCCGGGGGGGGGGACGGGCTGGTGCCAGCGGTAGGGGAATATGTGAGAAATCCAGCCCCAAAACCCACCCTGGGTAAACGTGACGGCGTGAGCCCCGCGGTGGCACAGGGACCGGGTGGCACGGGCACCGCGGTTCAGAGGAAGGGGGCTGCCAGCCCTCGGTTGCTCGGGCTCTGAGCTGCTCCGGGATGTTATCTGGCGTTAGGAAAGGAGGTAAAAGGGTTTATTAAAAATAAGAAGTTTGGCTTAGGTCGTCAGTCTTATAAATAACGATGATTTGCAAGCGCTCCAAGTCGGGATGAGTGCGAGGGCATTATTATGTCCGTGGGGACGGCGGAGCGACACATTTATTGGGTAGAATTTATTTGTCTGCAGAATTTATTTATTTTTTTTTAAGAAAAGCATAGAAACAAGCAACGCTTACAAAACAAGCAAGGCGGTTACACAAGGGCGATACTTTACGGACCTCGAGGCGGAAGGATTGGAATGCTGAGATGCGCGTTGGCGGGTGCTGGTAGGAGAGGTTTCACCCAACCCGGTGCATGACATAAGGTCCCTCTCGGTCACCAAGCCACCCCAGCATGTGCTGCTGAAAATCTGTCGTGGTTTTGTGCTGGAAGGTAAACCACCAGAGTTAGTAAGAATGTATTGTAGAACTTTCCATTCTCAAATTGTCCTTAAAAATCGAGGTAATTATTATTTTTACCCAAGGAGGGTCTTTAGCAGGATGAGGACGTTTCCACCAAGAACACTTTTGTGCCCCAGTGTCCAATGATGCCCAAGCCAGTTCCTTGGCATTCACAAAATTTTAGATGGAAGATTTCTGTTTGGGCCGTTACATGTGTGCGTTACTTCCTAACAAATTGCCATGTCTTTGTAAGAAGCCACTATTTTAGCCTTTTAATTAAAAAAACCAAAAGTTGTTAGAATGATTTCCCCAGGAGAAGAGATCCATTGGAGATTCCTTGGCGAGCGAGAGCAGAACTGGCTGCTGGGTGCATCCAGCTGTTGGAAGCTTGGGCATCGCCTCCTCATGGCAAAGAGTTTTCTAGTTTGGGGTTTTTTTTTTTCTTGTCCTAAATTCTTTCAGTCTGCATCCTTTGTTACTAGGGAGAAAGCTGAACACAGAAGGAAGCTCTGCTGAGCTTTCGGCTGCATCTTCGGAAGAGCTACCGGTGTCTTTCTTCACGCGGGGGAGAAAGGATGACGCAGGGGGTGACACTCGCTGCTTTCCAGACTCTTCTGCTTTGGCAGATTTTTTTGTCTCCCTAGGAAACAAAAGGATTATTTTTATTCCATCCTGGTCTGTAAGTGAGAAAACCTTGGAGATTCAGGTCTGAATTCTCCCGAACCAGCCACAGCGTGTCCTGGTGCCTCTGGCAGAGGAAAGCAGCCTTGGTGTGAGTGTCACTAGGTATCCAGGGAAAGGGAAGAGGGATCTATGTGCCCATTTAACGGCCCTTTTGACCAAGTATCACAGAAATCTTTTTGCCTGCTTGCAGAGTATCCAGGAGCTGTACTGCTTCAGCTATAGAGAAATGGTAAATTTGTAAAATACCGTGGACTAGGATGGGCAGAGTTATCCCATCAATGTGGTTCCTAGAGGAGAACAGGAATAAAATGCACCACGTTATTTTATCTATAAATTCAACTTGGATTCAATTGGCATAACCATTTTGGATAAAAAAAACCCTACATCTTCATTATAACCATGCCAGACCTGTCAGTATATGGGAAAATGTATGTGGCAGAGTTGTCAGGTGTTACTGCAGAAAAATGGGCTGGAAACCACATGAAACAGGATGAGAACGTGTGTTAGAAATCTCGATTTGGGTGCTAAAGCAAAGAGGTGAGGTCTCCAGGAGCACAGCCGTCAGCTCCGGCATGTACCTTCTCAGCGCAGAAGGGTAGGGTAGCTCCATGCCCTGTACTTTCTCAAATCCCCGGGACTTTTATTTCCATCTTGCCCTTAGTGACTAGATAATAAAGGAATAAGAATGTGTTGATCTGGTGCCACAACGGCTGGAGCTCATAGGAGCAGACTTCCCTGGTGTTTCCCACCCCGGCAGCCTTGCCCAGGGCTCCTCAAGGCTGTGTGCTGGAACTCAGAGACAAAACGTGTATTTCCTTCATGGTATCCATCCGTTTTTGTGCCCCTTCGGTGGAGTGAACAGTCAGTTCAGGGGTTTTTGTTCTTTGGAAGGATGTTTTGACTTGCAGTTAATGACGTTGCAGGAACACGTGGCGGTTCTTTGTACAAACATCCAAGAGGATGGATGGGGGCTGACCATCTTCAGCTTGTCTCGCCCTTGCAAAAATACCTGGTCAGTGTTGGGATCGCTCTTTAATTCATTCTAATATGTAAGTTTCAATTTATATTCTTCTTTTTTCTGACTTGGCTCAAAGTCTTTGCCATGGAGCCCGGGTGGCTCAAACCAGCTGGTTGGTTGAAATACCCACACTTGAGGCCGATGGTGTTGAGCATACGCGGTCTCTTGGGCAGTTGGAGAGTTAACCAAGGCAGCCTGTGGCGCCCAGTTCCCCCTCCCGCCCCCAGCGCTGGGCTTGGCGTGGAGCGCGGTGGCGTTCCAGTTGGGAGAATTCCAATGACCATCCAGGTAGTCGGTTCCTAATGGCACAATTTACCCTTTGTGAACATGTTTTATGAAAGATCCCACTGTTTCCTTCAAGTTGTGGGGGGGAAAAAAAAAAAACCCAACCCTAACCCAACTGTAAATGTCCAGGCCACGAAACTGCCTAATCCAAACACGGGCACGAGCCGGGGGCTTTGCTGGCGTTCGCCACCCGCGGCTTTTGCCCATGTGTTCCTTGGCCTGGTGCTGAACGTTGTATTTATGAGCGCACACAAAAAAAAAAAAAAAATCCTTCTGAGGGAGATACGATCCTGGTTTTAGCACCAGAGTTTTAAAAAGGAAAAAAGTAATGAGGGCCTTTGGGAGAGGAGCCGTGGTACGTTTTTAGAGTTGGGAATGGGGGGGTTAAAGCCCAGCGTCCCTGGGTCTGCCTGAGCAGGACAGCGGTTGGAATGATGTTCAGAAAGATGTTTGGAAAGATGTTCTTCCCCCTCTCTCTAAAGCAGTGGATTTGCCTTTCAAAGCACATCCCCAAGGAGAGAAGGAACCACGCTGCATCGTGAGGGTCTGTGGTGGGGATGGAAGATGGGTGCTGGCTGGTTTGGAGACAACTGGTGGTTTGGGGCAGATCCATGGGGATGGTGTGACCCTGCCAGCTCCGTTATCCCCTGTCTGTATCCAGGGCTTTCCCCGCTGCAGGAAACCTCGCAGCCTCCCACGCTGGCACCATTCAGATGAGAGGAGAAAGGCTGAAAATAACCTGCCATGGTCCCCACAGGCATCCCGGCTGCTCGCAGGGGTGGAAGAGGAATGTGCTTCTCAGCAGGGCATCCATCTCCCTTTATCATCCTTGTTCTCAACCGGACATGGCGTAGTTGTGCCAAGAGACCCCCAAGACCATGTCCCTGCAGATCCTCAGCAGGGAGAGCAGGCTGTGCTCTGGGGATACAGACTTCTTCATGACTGAATGCAAGCTTGTCTTCTTTTTTAACATGGCAGATAGCTTTTCCTCCTCTTCTTCGTCTTCTGACCATCTTCTGTGCTGTAGGTTCTGCTTCCGCTGCTTAGGGCAGCCTGTGATCTGTATTTTTAGTACGTAAATTGAATTTTAAACACTTTTCTGACCCTCTGGTCATTCCAGCTCTGTGGTGTTGGCTGAATATCCTTTTGTTTGCGCTGGTTTAAAAACACTAATTTTGATGTCATTCCATGGCTGTGTTATCAACTAGAGCGTGCCAGGAACTCTGCTGAAAAGGTCAGAAAATCCCAGTTCATTGCAAAATCTTGCAGAAAAATATTGTAGTAGAATGGTCCAGAGAAAACCATGCAAGTGACCTTGTAGAGGTCACAGAGGGGAAGTGTCAGAGGGATGAAGAGGATGGGATTGTTGAGGGGATCTTCATCAGAGGGATGAAGAGGATGGGATTGTCGAGGGGATCTTCATCAGAGGGATGAAGAGGATGGGATTGTCGAGGGGATCTTCATCAGAGGGATGAAGAGGATGGGATTGTCGAGGGGATCTTCATCAGAGGGATGAAGAGGATGGGATTGTCGAGGGGATCTTCATCAGAGGGATGAAGAGGATGGGATTGTCGAGGGGATCTTCATCAGAGGGATGAAGAGGATGGGATTGTCGAGGGGATCTTCATCAGAGGGATGAAGAGGATGGGATTGTCGAGGGGATCTTCATCAGAGGGATGAAGAGGATGGGATTGTCGAGGGGATCTTCATCAGAGGGATGAAGAGAACAGGGGAAATCAAGGGAATCTTCAAGGAGCCAGAAATCTCAGGGAGATGGTCTGTGGGACCTGGAGGTCCCATCTGGTCCTAGCTAGAGGTAGGAGCATGGAAGATGCTGGTCGCTGGGGTGACCCATGGTCTCTGGAATGGGATGTTGACATCCTTTCCTTTGAAACATTTTGTACGTGGGCAGACTAAGGAACTGCGTGAGCTTTAGTGTTGGAAATGTTGAGCACTGTTGTCTCAGCCAACTTGATGGTGGAGCTTTGGGTCTTGCAGTGAAGGCCCTTTGAAGGACCGTGGGACAGCGTAGCTGCTGCCTGTTGCCTGATGTACCAGTTGCTCGTAAGGGGGCACGGGGTGGGAGCTGGCAAATCCATCACCGTGCTCATGGACCAGCGCCGTACCTCTGGCCTGCAGGAGAAAAGACTTAAATGAACCCAAAAGTAACGTGGCTTAAAAGAAAATGTAAAATGGCAGAGGCCACATGAACTAAGCAGAGGTATTTTCTAGCTGTCTAGTCGAACGTTTGGTATCATTTTTCTCCAGGATTACAGGGGCTTTCACCTCATAAATTTGTGCCTGTTTGAGGTCGTTAATCTTTCTTTACATGTTGCCTTGCAATTTTAGAGCTTTGCCACCATCTGGGATCACATTTTAAATGGAGTTTCCACTCAGTACGTTCCTTTTCATGAAATTATTTATATATACTGAAATCTATAATAAATATATCAGGACTGGGTTGTTTTTAAACATTTTCAGTGCTTTCGCAAGGGCTTACCTTGTGTGGAAAAACTTGTCTTCTCTAATAGAGAGCCGTAACAGCGGCCAATTAAAGGATCACATTCACAATATGCTCTTAAATGGCAATTTAAAATATTGGTGAGCGACCTGCCTCGTGATCCGCCGCGGAAGGTGAGCTCCATCGGAGAGCGCCGGGCCAGGGAGTGTGTTGTGTCGGGAAACCTCGGAGGAAGAAACGCTCCAGGAGAGCACCATCTGATGGCAGCTCCGTAGCAAACCACGGTGATTGCTGGAGGAGGATTGCTGCAGCTCACCGTCTCGGCCCCGTTGCCTTTGGGATGGGATGTTCTTGGTAAGGATGGGTTTGTTGCCCTTCACTCCTGTTCCCTACAGACATACCTTCCACCCCAGTCCACTCTTTACACCAGACGCACCCCAACTCTGGTGCTCCCAATAAACAAACCTTCTCCCCAAGGGCAGTAATGACCCACAGTTGGTTGCACCAGCTTCTTCTGGCCCCACCAGAGCCAAGATGTCTGTTCCAGACCCCGCTAATTATTTTAAAGGGATTTTGAACAAATAAATAGCCTGAACAGTTCAGCGGTTCCTTGTGTAATTTTAGCTCTGGATTCCTCCAAGAATGTACAGAATAAATAGGTGAATCTGTAATCCGTCCACAATTAACTCTATGTACGGCAAGCAGCTTGCAGGCACGCTACGGAGGGACGGTGTCAATAAACAGGGATGCTGTGGGCTGTGGAAATGTGGTCTGTGTTATTGGGGAGGGATAGCTCTGACCAGGAGGTAGGGTGCAGGCTGGAAAAGCAAACAGTGCTGCTGTAGATCCTGCTGCCCCCACCCAACTTGTTGGAATTCAAAAATCCGTCATGTCGGTGTACTCATGGTAAAGTACATCCTCGCCGGTGCTGGTGTAAATCAGGGCTGAGTCACGATGAGCAAAGCCTGGCTTTGTAGCTAAATGCCATGGATGCGGCAGGAAGGTTTCACCTACGCTGGTGTGTGAAGAGGAAAAAAAAATATTCTTTGGGATATTTTGTAATGCCGAGGCATGAAATCGCACAGCAGAATTTTCTCCCAAGACCCTTTCCCCTCTGGCATCTGTAGCCGCATGTGCAGCCATCATTCCCCAAGAAACCCAACGCCCAGACGTGGATAATTTCTCTGATTTTTCATGCTTTTAACTTTTCATTGCTGAAGCTTCGCTCGGCCGGGAGGAGTAGGGACCTGTTTCAGCTTTGAAAAACCTTAGACGGAAGGACGGCTGGGGAAAGGAGTTAAAAATGAAACAGCAGATTTATATATATAAAAAGTAAAAATATATGTTCTCCATCTGAAGTTTATTTAGGTCCTTTGGGAGAGTGGCGCGGCACTGCGTCTCTACTAAATTGCCAGCATTTTATGGTCATGCTGGCACCGAGTCAAACACACATCTCCTTGGCTTGGGTTGCCGTCTTAAAGCAGGCAGATTCCAGTATGATGTTTTTCTATGAACTGAATATTACTATTGACTGGATGAGGGACGCTCTGCCCGGCAAGAACATATAGGTGACTTTTCTTTTCGATAGATCTATCGAGACTTAATTATTTTGATATTACTGAAGAGCCAACCCTGTGCGACCCACCCGGACATTAGATCTCTGTGTGTTTTAAGACAGATAGAACTTTTAAATTTTTTCTTATTTTATTTTGATTGGAACCATATTAATAATGGGAAAGTTTCAGAGGGGCTATTTTTAACTGGTTAGCTCTTGTGTACGCACGTGGAGCCTCGTACGTGTCAATGTCTGTATAAAATATACACGGTGGGGTTTACATGGGGGGCTGAGCAGTTCGCTGCTCGATTTCCTTTCGGACCCCTTGCCTACATGTGTATCTTTGTGCAAAATTGCCGGGTTGTCCATCAATCAAGGTCACGGTGCATGCAGAGCTCCCACCACAAAGCCTCGCCGACGAGGAAGCAGCAGCTCTCCATCATCTCCCCGGTTTGAAGAAGGGGGTTTTGCAGGAGTGGTTGGTTACTGTACACACGAGACGGTCAGGCTTCAGTCAAGACACCCATCTTCCCACACTTCCCGGCAGCTGGGAGCGACCGGGTTTATCTCCGTTCTGCTCGTTGCCTCTCGCTCGTCCGCGCGGGGCTGGGAAGCGGTTTCTGCTCGGGCTTGGGAGAGTGGAGCTTTGATGTGCAGATGCGTCAGGAGGAAGGGTCAAGATCTGAAGGAGAAGAGACTGGCAGAGAAACAGCCTGTTGGATCATGCTGATCAAATTATGTTCTGCGATAGAGAATCCTTTTGATTTTTTGGTCCAAAGTGCCGGAGAACTGCGAGCTTTGCTTTGAAGCTGAGAAGATGAGTTCATGCCTCGGTGCCTTGGGAAGCTGGAGAATTGTGCTTTGCAGATGATCCGTACCTTCCACAAACCCTCAGGAAAACATCCCATAGTACCTCTCAGACTGGTTTTCCGGGGTACCGCTCTTTACGTCTTTCTGTTTGTGCCGAAGGCTTCCCTCTCTTCTGGCTGTTGGAGCCTCCGGTGCCTCCAAGCCCTTCCCAGGGTGTCCATTGCACCAAGTCGATCCTATTTCTTTTTGACCAAATAGTTTCTTCCTCTCATCATTTACTCATATTTGCTGTTTTTCTGTTTTCTTCTGGTTTTCAAGATTTTTCTGCCATGAAGCGCGCTCAGATTTGAGTATTTTGGTTAAGCAGATGCTTTTGAACGGGAAAAGAAACGATAGTATCTGGAGCGTATGGGAATATTTGTGGCTTTGTTGTTCGCCAAGGCAGGGTTCTGCGGTAGGCACCAGGGCTGTCCTTAGCCTTGTTTTAATATTAATGCCGAGTATATTTTTGGTTATCTGAATCAATAGATAATCTGAGTTTACTGTGTACAGACAGGTAGGATAATGGATTTTTGTTCACCTTTCTGGAACAGGTTCATTCATCGCTCGCTGCCGGTTTTTGAAAGGCACCTTGTGAGTCTAAGCTGTCGAGGTGCTCGGAGCAGGTCCCATGGAGGCTCCTGAAGCTGTGTGGCACTTTATTGCGGGGTGAAGGAAGGTTAAAAACCCAACATTGCGCAGGATCAAACTTACTCCATGTATCTCTGGGCTCCTCCTTATTTGTGGTCTTGAGAGGACGGGGTCTTCCCCACGCACCCGTGTCACCCTCCCGTGCTGCACGGTGACTTGGATGGGACTTGTGCCACTCGCGCTGCAGGAAGAACGTCCCCAGCCCTGTCTGAGTGGTGGGTTGTTCCAGGACAATGTGGGACTTGTTTTCCTGCTCCAGGAGGAGAGCCTGGAGATTTCCCTGGGCTGAGCCGGGGTATCTAACGCTGGGATTCAAAACTCCGTCGGAGTTTGTGTAACGCCGTGCCAATGGGAGGCTGGGAGGAGAGAGCGGGCACATTTACAGTCCCGGAGACGAGCGTTTACTCTGGTGTATAATAGCCTTCTGTTGGGTTTTAGTAGCGTATAGTTTAGTAAATTAGGAGTCTTCAGGTACTTAGCGCTTTAATGGTTCTCACTAAGAACATAATTAAACCATAGACCCCTTAGGGAGAAAAACCAGTTTATTGTGCGTATTTTTAGAATCTGTTACCAGCCCTCGTAAAACCTGGTAGATACAAGCCAGAGAACATGCCTTAGCTGGCAACCCAGAATTCATTCGGCAGCCCCCGCCGAGCGTCGCCCCGCAGTCACACGTTACAAATCTGCCCCGTGAATTATGGAATTAATTTCCCCCCCCATCTGATTTCAGAACGCATTTGCGGCGCAGTTTTTCTCCGGCTGCTGGAGGTGCGAGGGAGGCAGAAGGTTTATGATATTGCACCTCGTGCTGACACATAAAGCTGGGTTTTGCTAATCGTTTTTTTATTTAAAAACTTTTTATGCTTCGCAGAGGTATCCAGAAACGGGGCTTTTTGGAAACAAGGGCTCTGCTCTGTTCCTCTCACTGTGCCTTGGGTGTGTTATTTGGTTGCATTGGGCTTGGAGCTGTGTTTTTTTGTGGCTCTGTGTCAGGATCACTGTTTTCGGGGCAGGGGAACTCCTGACTGCTTCCTAGGATGCTTCTCCTTGCAAAGCAGCCCTGGAGCAAAGCGTAAAGCTCCAAATCCCCAGTGGAACAAGCCGGGTGAAGCGATCCTGGAATATTTTTCCCTCCTCCCGCGCTCTGACACTGCTGCCTCCGACACCGCGGCGATGTTTCCGTAGGATGTGGTGACACTGGGAGAGCACTCGGCATGCACATGTGGGACAAGTTCCCTCTCCAACCCCAACAATGCCCCTGGGTGCTCCCCCTGGGTCCCAGTTGGGTGCTGGACCCTCCAGATGGGGCGTCGGGTGCCCCCAGCACCCCTGGGTGGTGGTTGACTCAGATGCAAAAAAGAAACTGGAAAGTTTTCCAGCATCACAGGTGCCTGTGTTCAGCGCCACAGTGATTCATGCGTTGCTCTGGGTCTTTGCTCTTGCCTGGACACCCCTTCTGAGCAAACACGGCTTTCTCCCCGGGAACCCCGCGCGGTGCTGCACCCGTGATCCCAGCATCTGGAAGGCATTGGGAGGAACACACACACGCAGCGCTCTCCTCCCCCAGCAGCTTTTAAATGAATTTCTGATACATGCGAGTTACTCCTCCCTCTCTGTGTTTTATTTTATGTACCCAAGGTTTACACCCCGGAGCAGCGGCTGCAGCGGCGGAGAGGATGGGTCCCTTGCTGGTGGTGTCCCCAAGGCTCCATCGCCAGCGCTGCTCTTACCAAACGCATTTCTTTCCCTCTGTCAAAACAAATGCCGCAGAACCGTGTGTCTGCTCCTGTTCCAGACTTTCCGTCTTGCTTGTCGCTGGAGTTATCTCGCCTGTCGCACGGCATTGCCCCTGCTGACACTGCGATAGTGTTGGCACTGATAAGGTGAAGGATGGCGATGCTATAGCACCTGGGAGTGAATCATTAACCCGTCCCAGATTTCTGTGCTTCGCTTCTCCTTTTTCCCTGTTTCTACATCAGGATAAGAATCAGGCTGTTGCTAAAAGCACAAACAGCAGCAGAGCTGGCATGCCAGCCCAGGCTGTTCCCACGCGAGCCCATCCGTGGCCGCCACATGAGCCCAAACCAAGAACTTTCTTCTTGTCCTCCTGCAGTGGGACCAGAGGCACAAATTTTATTTTTCTGCCCTTAAACAGATTGGGGGGATGATACCTTGAGTCCCAGCCCAAAGCAACGAGCGGGATTTGCTGGCTGTGCTTGGACTTGATGGGTAAGGGAATCGGCATGATGGAGAGGATGGGGATGGGGGAACCGAATGGCACATTTATTTAAAATTAAACATTGTCAGCCCTGCAAAGCCACAACCAAATGTATAAAGCCAGGCTGGATGAGGCTTTGAGCAACCTGGGCTAGTGGGAGGTGTCCCTGCCCATGGCGGGGGGTTGGAACTGGATGGTCTCCAAGGTCCTTTCCAACCCACACCATCCTGTGATTCCATGGTTCTGAAGTTCAGGAGAAATCAAGTCCAAGTGTCTGTTCATCTGTGGAGGGGCAAGAAGAGGTCTTAGAGGGTCTTGGAGAGCACAGGTGAGGTCTGGACCCTGTTATTCTTGGTTCTGCAGAAGCATCAAGCCAGCTGCCCGTGCCCTGAGCTCGTGGTTTTAAGGGAGGAGGGAGGATGATCTTTAAGGTCCCTTCCCACCCAGCCCATTCTGTGATAATGGCTCAACACCATCACATGATGAGATTTAATGACATGTGCAGGTGGGTCTGTAATCACACGGGTAACGCTGCCTGGTCCCCAGCCGTGCCTCCGCAGGATGCTGTCGGTGGGGAACCAGGCAGTGGCTGTGTCACAGGAGGGGATGATGTGAGTGCCACTGTCCTGCTGCTCTGCCGTGCTGGGATCAGGCAGTTACACACTGGAAACCGGCTCATCTTGGGCTAAACGTTACAACTTCTAGAGCCGATACCTCGTCTTGGTCGGTTTTGGTTAATGCACTTAAAAAAAAAAAAAAAGTTCTCAATCCAAGGAAGCAACCTGCCTTTCTGGAAGGATAAAAGCATTTCTCAGCAATTTGAGATCAAGGTAAAAAAAAAAAAATCTCTTAGTGAGCCTCCCTGACATGCTGGGAATGCTCCAGAGCCGTCCAACAAGCAGATTAACTCAAAACAGGTCCTGTGCGGAGGGGAAGGACCCTGGGTGGCACCCGGGGCGGCTGCCGCTGCCCCTGACCTCCCGCCCCCGCGCCGGTGTGGACTTGGCAGAGCTCCTTGACCCCGAAACCGCCGCATCCGGCGCCGCTGTCCGAGGAAGGAAGGATGCGGTCTCCTGTCCTAAGGGGTTACAGCAGCCTCAAACCCGTACAAAGCAAGAGTTTTATTAATCCCAGCTTTGCTAATAAGGAATTACAATAGTTGTGGGATTTGGCAGTGGAAGTACGCCGGGTCGCCACGCATAGTACAGTGTTTTCCCTGGTTTGTTTGTATTTTTGATTTAACTACAAATAATTTAAAGATGTGTTGTGTCTCCTTCAATTGAAATTTGCCTCTTCATCCTCTTTTTTTTTTTTTAAAAAAAACAATACTATAATGAATTTGAGCTTGTCAGATACGCTAAGAGAAATTGTTAACTTCTTTCTTTTTGCTAAAATCGCAGCGTTGCTAAGGGTGGCCGTTATTAATGGATTTGGTTTTGTTTCCATTGTAAAATTTGCAGCTTTATTATACTGGATGGAAGATCTCCCAGTGTCCAACAATTGTAGGCTGATAGAAGAATAATATTGTCACAAGGCCAGTGTGTAAATACCTTCAACCAATGGAGCATCTTTAGAGGAGTTACACTTTCCTCTCCCCAGTTAGGATCTTGGAAAGCAACTCTACCACCACATTTATTTTGAATTTGAACATTTTGAAAGAATATCTCTTAGGTTTTGAAATCTANCATCTTTAGAGGAGTTACACTTTCTTCTCCCCAGTTAGGATTTTGGAAAGCAACTCTACCACCACGTTTATTTCGAATTTGAACATTTTGAAAGGCTTTGAAATCTTGTTTCCATTCCTGGCTCTATTTGACCTACTGTGTGACCTTGAGAAAAGCTTTTTCTCGGTTTCTGTGTCTGCTTCGTTGCTCTGGTGATCTCCAGCGCTCGTGCAGAGCAATTTAACGTCCCGTGGAACGTTTCGGTGTTAAATAATAGTGGGTTTCATTTCAGATGAGTGGGTTTTGGTTCTGATGAAAAAAAAGAGAAAATTAAACCTCTGGTCTTTAAAAAGATGTATTGATTTAAAAATTCCTTGAGTTTGCATGAAAAAAAATGGAATGAAGTGATTTTCTCTAAAAAGAAATGAGTGCCCAGAGGCAAGGGGTGGTTCTCCTGCGAGCACATTTTAGGAAAGAAATAAGAAAAAACGCCAAGAGCTCTGTAGCTTTCCCCAATGATGAACCTTGCAGGGGGATTGATTCTTTTTTTTTCTTCCATCTTTCAGACGCAGCCGGTGCCCAACCCCATCGCCTACTTTATGCATCGCTCGCCATGGTGGTTCCATCGGTTCGAGACGCTGGTCAACCACTTCATCGAGCTGGTGGTGCCCTTCTTCCTCTTCCTGGGCCGGCGGATGTGCATCGCCCACGGGCTCCTGCAGATCCTCTTCCAGGTGAGCTGCTCCCGCGTTCGCTTCCCAGAGTTGGGGCTCGAGTGAATCAGGATGATTCACAGCCAGTAGCTGGTGGCTCTCGGGGTGGCAGAGAAATGTCAGCCCAGGGCTGGTGCAAAGGGTCTGATCCGGCGGCTGCGGGCAGCTGGGGTGAATACTTGCAATTTCTTCAAAAGTTAATTTTTATGGACATCTTTCACTCTTTCAAGGGGTTGTTTGTTTGTTTTTTTTTTTTTAATCTGACATTTAAGGGCTGTTCTTTATCTCTGAAAATGTTTGAGCTGTTTTTTACAACCACCAGATTTACTGAGCCTGGGTTCGTAGTGAAAGTAATTTCTTTGAAAAGTAATGGTGTTTCCCTTCTAGCTGATTTTGTTGGGGGGTTTTTTTTGTGCACGAAATAAATCAATCTGTGCAAAAGTCAGAGGACAGGAGCTCCTGCATATATACTTTCCTAGACCACATTTGATTTCTCTCGTCTCCGCCCCGGCATCATTCAAAGCGCTCATTAAACCCCAGCTGCTGTGACTCGTGGAAGCGCAGTTTTCAGCCCTCGCTGTCTGCGGCGTTTGTTCGGTATTGCTTCAGCATCGTGAAATTCATACTCGGTCACTGTTCCTGCTTCCTGTAAATACGTGTGATAGTTAAACTGGAGAACAGCTTATAAACTTTATTGGTGAACCACAAAAATGCGGATCAGATGTTAAAGGGCTGATGTAAAAGACGCGGGATTTGTGCCCTCGCAGAGATGCCCGCTCCTTCTCCTGCTTCCCAAGCGTGTCCCGTTGTGTCTGGGTACCGCCGAGCACGCAGCCGTGCCTCTGCTCGCCTTGGTTGGGATGGATGTTCTCGGGCAGCTGGAGGTCCCAGCGGTGGGGCAGAGGAGGTCTGACCCAAAGAGGTCTCAGGGTGTTGCTCCTCTAGGTACCAGGGGTGGGCATCACACCTGGGGTTTGCACTGTCACTGGGGGGATTATATCCAGCCCAACCCCCAAAAACCTCTTCTTTTGTCTCACGGACAAAGCAAAACTTCCTCCATGATCTGGGGTGTTGAGACGTGGTGGTGATGGGATTAGCACGGAGGAACTGCAGGTGGAAATCCTTGTGTGTGTAAGGCGGTGGAGGGAGGATGGTGGGGCTCTCTCTAAGGTGGGCAGCCCCAGAAACACACCGCGCTGCCTGGCCTCGCGGAGAACCAGCCACGTTGCCAAATCCCAGGCTTTGGCACGGCTGCCGTGTCGCGGTGCAGAGCTGGCATGCTCCGCTCACTTCTGCATTGGCAGAAAAATAAGAGCGTAACGGGCTGAGGTGGTGATGCTTTGTCTTCACGTCTCTGCCAGAAGAAATTTCCATGACCAAAAAGCCTGAGCAAACTCTCCTCTCTCATCCCCTTCTTACCTCTGGGCTTCTCCATCCTTGCCGTGCCCCAAGGCGGGGGGCACACAGGGATGGTCCCCAAGCCCCCGGACAGGGTTGCGGGGCTGGCGCTCGCCTCCAGCATCCTCGCGGCTCCTCCGAGGACCCGTCCCAGTAGCAGGGCTGTTTGTGTGCTGGAGGAGTTCAGACGGAGCCAGTGGGATCGGAGCAAGCCAGCTCCATACAATAAAGGCTCATAAGGACATATTGTAAATGCATGCATCTAACCACCCTTTAATTGGCGCTTTATTGATAGTTCGCAATTACTGACTTATTTCTATCATGAGGGGAGTCTGCGAAGGAAAAAAGGGTCCCAGTGTAAAATGCAGCTCTGGTGCCTTTATAGCATTTCAACAAAAACCTGTTTATTTAATATTTACTGCCCTTTTCTTCATTCAGAATGACTTTTATTGACAATACTTCTGCTCTGCAAAGGAAGCAATAAAGTTTAATGTTGATATACCACTTAATTCTGCTTTTCAAGATTTGAATTGACATTACATGCAAGTTTTATTGGACATTTTATAATTGTTATTGGAGTCATGGTGGCTAGGTTGAGTAAGTGTATTTTTCCAGATTCCAACTGGCCTGGAGAATATTGCTTTGTCCCCAACCCAAAAAAAAAAAAAAAAAAAAGTTGTGCTTTAAAGAAAAAAAGTCCTTTTTTATTTTCCAAGTGTGAACTTACTCTTCTTGCCTGGTTCATGTTTGGAAGGAAAAAGGCTTAAGGAGTTTGGAAATGTCAGAGAGGAAGGGCTCAGTGGAGTGGAGAGCATGTCGGGAGGGTGGGTGGATGGATGGATGGATGGATGGATGGATGTCCCTCACCAGATTCCCATGGGTTTGTGCCAGTTGTGCCGTAGGCAGTGTGCTGGTCCCAGTGTGCTGGACCATCCAGGGCCATCGACCGTGTGGGACATTTGGGTTGATGACAACTGGAACACACACCGTGTAGGCACATCTCTGTGCCATCCCCTTCCCGTGCTCCCCCATCTACCCGTGTCCTCACAAGACCCAAAGTGGGGAGCCCGGGGTACCGGGACACCTCACAGGTTTGGTGCTTCGTGTGCGTTGATGTAGCTGTGATCGCAGTTTGGGATCTGTCTGCTCTGATACGCGTCCCCGTAGCTTCAGCTTCCAGAAATCTCCCCCTTTGGCTGTTTTTTGTTCTCAAATAAATTGAAGAGTTTTAGTTGCGGCAAAACTCTCAATATAAATAGTCTTTGCTAAAAAAAAAAATAATCAAGGAGCGGCTTGACTGCTGGCCAGTTCCCATTAGAAAAATCATTCTTCATTGTCACTAATGACCAGATTGGGGAGGGCTTTGTGATTTACAGCTGCGGGTGTAGTTTTTGCAGGACATCTGCACCCAGAGACGCTCTCAATCAGATTGCAGCGCCCAGAGCGCATTTACCAGGATCAAAGGTGAGGGGAGAGAAAATGTCATCCAAGATTTTACGGCCAGGCCCCATCAGCCGCTCGTCCCCCGGGCAGCCTGCGGAAGAGCTCCCCAGCCGCCAGTGCAGCTGCTCGCGGCTCCTGCCAGGAGCTCAGGGCTGGGGACTGTCCCCATGGCGTGGCGCGACGTCCCACCGGGCTGCCTGTCCCATGCATGCTGGGGACAGTTAGAGTGGGTCCGTGTCCCCTGCACCGGTGACCCTCTGCTGCCAAGAGAGAGGTTTGAATGGGGTGGGCTGACCTTGGCATTAGTTGCAGCGTGAACCCCCATCCCCAGGAAGCTGCACCGAAGAGGTGGCCATGGAGGGGACATCTGGGACATGGCACCTCCAAGGCTGAGGAGCCTCTCTCAGCCCTATGACCGGTGCAGCCAACAGGCAGGTTCGTGCCCAGCAGGACTAAACAGTTTGTGCCCATCTTTCTTTCTCCCATCACACGTGTCCCAAAAAGCAAAGACCCCCAAACTCCTGTCTACACAGGCTGATATCACCCCGTGAGACGTTTTTCTCCCGTTGGTGTCTGCTGGGCTTGGAACCCCCTGGGTGTCTGAGACCCCTAGCAGTGCATCGACCCATCCCGCCTGCTTGGAGGATCTCAGCTGGCGTGAGAGTGACAGCAGGTGATGGTGGCAAAGCCTCCCTGTTAGACTGTCCAGGCTGAAAGCATCATTTTGCATTTAGAAATAAATTTTTGATGAAGGGCAGCCAATTATAGAGGATCTCCAAGGTAAATCTGCAGCATTGTTTCAAGAAAGCATTCTTTCTAGCATTTACAGTACACAGAAATCCAAATCTAAACCAGGAATTAAACTAAATGGGCGTTTAACTTCTCAGCGTCGTTAGGGATTTATTGTAAGCAGGTGCCAGACTTGCCGTGCCGAGCAACGCTGCTGCAGATTGTCTCTGCCAGGAATAAAGCTGGAGGAGAGACTCGTAACCCGGCTCTGTCCCTGCTCAACTCTGTGCTCCAGCCCTGTAAAAACCGTCTGGTGAGAAACGGGCTGAGCCACGGGACCTCCAAATCAGCCCAAGGTGGACTTTGCCCTTTGTCAAACCAAGAATCCTTGGAGTATTTGAGGGTTTGCTAAATATCGAAAGCGTTTTGCTGTCATTTATTGTCATCCTTCCTGAGGAGTACAGGGATGTTTTGGAGCTGCTGTGTGGAGGCAGGAGGTGGTCACCGAGATGCTTGTGTCTGGAGCAGTGACGTGTCCATCGACCCATCTGGTTTGAACATCCAGCGCTGGGGTCGGAGTTCCAGACCCCTTCTCTAATTCAGAAGGACAGGGTTGTTTTCACTGAATGTCTTTTGAGGGTGGGTGTTGAATGTGATGTTCACTTCACCGGATGGAAATCCAGCTGCGGGGGGTCGCAGTGGCCAGTGTTTGACAGATCACTTTGATGAGTGGTTCTTTCATTTTGAGTCTGATGGTACCAGTTGGCTGATTTTGTCGTAGTGTTGGGGTCTGAGCCTCAAAAATGTAGATCTGTAATTCTGATGATCTGATGTCCAGTCTGTAGCTGGATGAGGCTTTGAGCAATCTCATCTAGTGGGAGGTGTCCCTGCCCATGACAGAGGTTGGAACTTGATGGTCTCTAAGGTCCTTTCCAATATTAGGAAAAATTTCTTTACTGAAAGAGTGATCGGACATTGGAACAGGCTGCCCAGGGCAGTGGTGGAGTCACCATCCCTGGAGGGGTTCAAGAAACATGTTGATGTGGTGCTTTGGGACATGGGTTAGTGGGTTGGGTGGTGTTGGGTTGACAGTCGGACTTGATGATCCTTGAGGTCTTTTCCAACCTTGATGATTCTGTGATTCCATGGTTCTGAAGTTCAGGAGAAATCAAGTCCAAGTGGCTGTTCATCTGTGGAGGGGCAAGAAGAGGTCTTAGAGGGTCCTGGAGACCACAGGTGAGGTCTGGACCCTGTTATTCTTGGTTCTGTAGAAGCATCAAGCCAGCTGCCTGTGCCCTAAGGAGCTCGTGGTTTTAAGGGAGGAGGGAGGATGGAAGTGCTGTGTGGGGAAGGCAGGTTGGTGGCACAGGACCCACCGCACCACCTACGAGAGCATTGTGCCATCTCCCCTCTCTCCCAATGATGCCTCCATCCCTCGTGCACACACAGTCCCCTCTGCGTGCCCGCGGGTCCGTCCCTCAACCACCCACAGCCAGCGAGAGCCGAGGACCCACGTCCGGGAGTGAAACCGGAGAGGGTGCAAACCCGCGGCTCTGCGGGTGTTTCGCTCTTCTCGGGAGCTGGCTCCTAAAACCCTGAAGCTGCATGTTTTTCACGACGTCCAACGCACAGCTTACACCGGCAAACGTATTTCTTGGCTCCTTAAGCCAGGCAGTAAAATTACACAGCTTGGCAAACGACTTGATGAGGGGAAGAGAGAGGAAAGCCAAAACGCCAGGAAAAAGCCACCTTGCCCCTACGAGCTGGCAGGTAGCGCTGGGGTAGAGCACGGCAGCGCCCGGGCTGGGGTCTGAGGTTTCTGGGGGGTGGTTTCGGCTGTGCCAGATGGGGGGAGCGTCGGTATCACAAAGTTAAAATCCAGAAATAAATAAATAGTAAATGGAAAGTATAGAGCCAGCACTGTTGGAACAACAGGGTCATTCCCGTGCTTCCACGGTGCTGTTCTGGGTCACAGTCATATAGGCACAGCTTGGATTTTTGGGATGTGGGGAGAGTTTTAGACCTTCAAATCCCTTTGGATTTGAATTGATGCATCAACCCTTTGGATTTGAATTCATCTGGGGAGTGTGACTCCTTTCCACAGCCCCTGACGCATCCCAGCACATCCTCTGCACGGAGCATCCCCCGGGGAGGGTCCGGTTGTGCCGGGAGGAGCTCAGCCCCCAGCATCGAGACAGAAGTTCCCCAAAGGAGCCGGAGCAGCGAAGCCTTGGGGTTGCTGCTTCTCCGCTGCCACCGGTCCTGGTGCCGCAGAAGTTTGGCAGCGGGTTGAGATTCGGGCTGTCCCGGGATGTTTTTCAGCAGGAGCTGTATGTAAAGGGGAGGGATGCCAATGCCAAGAGTGAAGCTGAATTCCAGCCTCGCAGAAAGCAAAGAGAAAACCTCCGCAGCCAAAACCCCCCTCAAACCCAGAGCCCTGGCAAAGCAAGCTCCCAAGACAGTGCTCGGGGTCCGGCCAAGGAGCTGCGCGGGAACACGGCGGCTTTACGAGCTGGTGGAGGGCCAGGGGGGAAGGACCCGCTACGAGGGAGCCCCCGGGGCAGGGGGGCTGCAGCACAGACCTCCGGCTCTTTCCCTTGGAAAACAAGCTCCGAGCACTGCCCGTGCCCGGCTGAGCATCACACCGGAGACCCGCAGCCCCCGAGCTCCTGGCAGCCAGGAACACGGAGGAGAGTGGGCAGCAAAGTCATTTTCCTCTTTTTTTTTTTAAATAGGCAGAAAACAGTTGTTGACTAGATGGATATTTTCTGCTCTTTTTTTTTTTTTTTTCCCTTGGCTTAGTCAAACCCCAACCTCCTAAAAATTCTGGGTGAAATGGACATTTTCCTCCCTCCTAAAAATTCCGAGGGAAATGGACATTTTCCTCTAGTTGAATCTTTTCCTATCTCCAGAAGAAGAGGTGGGGTGGGGGTTTCCCCCCCTCTCTTTTGGGAGGGAAAGGACCGAGCCCCGCTGCTGCCATCCCTGCCATGCCGCGGGACGTCGGAGGGACGAACTGCCCTCGCAGCCACACACGCGCAAATTAAATCATGCTGTTGCGGTGCCACAGCTGCAACACATTGTGTTGCTGCCTTTGGAGGTAGCAGAGGTCACAGCAGCAGCCCAGAGAGAAGGAACAAAAATTAAACCGTTCCCCCCTTCCCCGCGGAAAGCGTCTGAATCCCGTGTTTGTTTTCACTTGTCAGATACCAGCTCGGTTTTGTTCTTTTTCTTGCGCTGGTGTAAATCAGATGTGTCTCCGGGAGGATTGTCAGGGTTACATGAGTCCCAAACTTGTGGCAGAGGAATCAGTCCCTTCGTTTGTGCTTTAATTAGGCACCTAGAGGACATTTGCGTTGCTCAAGTTGTTTTTTTTTCTTTACTGATGCAGAGCAGTGTCGTTACCTTGTGAATACGTAGAAAATTTGAGCATCCCCTCTGCACTTCTTCTGTAGAGATTGGCACAGAAGAGATTGCAGATTGCAGATGATATTCCCCCAGGTGACATCCCCAGCCCAGCCTCTGATTTCCCATGCTGATGCCCCCCAAGGTCGGATGCAGGGAGCGGGTCCCCCTGGACCAGCACCGCTGGCGGCAGCATCCCCGGAGGGTGCGAGCGAGGGGGTGTGGGCTGCTGGGAAAAACAAAGAGGAAATTCAGCCCTCACAAAAGTCCCAATTTTGTTGATTTTGTTGTGGTTTAGAAAAAAAAAAACAACAAACTAACAAATGGAAAAGGTGCCAGGAAGATTAGAGGCAAAACATGAGTTTGCTGCTAGGGGAGGATCGGTCTGATGGAAAATAGTTTTGCAGCTCGATTGTTTAAAAATCTGCCTCGGACACGAGTCCGAGACGGAGGATGCAGGGAGAGTGTTTTAAAAGGTTGTTTGGGAACCTTGAAGCACTGGGCTGGGATTGTGGAGGTTAATCAGCATTGCTGCAGCCCCAGGGCGCTGGGGCCAGCCCTGCGCACCCATCGTGGTCCCGCGGGCGAGGGGTGGCGGGGGTCCTCCTGCCCCTCGCCCGTCCTCCAGCCTCCTGCTCGCAGCCCTGGCACAGCTCCAGCTCGGCTTTTCTCGACAGCAAAACAAAAGGAATGTGAAATCAAAGGAGGTACAGGGTTTTTTCTGTTATTTTTCTGGTTTAAGCCACCTTAAATTAAATACTGAGCTATACCTCCTCCCCCCCCCCCCCAAAAGAATCCACCTTAAGCAGGCAGAACCCAAACTATTTAATCAGTCCGATATTTGATTTCACATCCAGCTTGATAATATCTGCTGCGAGGCGAGGCTGCTGTGCCAGACACTAGAATACCAGCACATACCACCCCAAATGGGTAAATAACGCCGCTCGTATAATGGGGTCTGGTATTAGTTAGCGACAAGTTGAGTTCTTGCATTCTGCAGTAGTCGGAGTGACTTAGAAACACTTACTGTTAGCTGTAGGAGTGCATTTAATTAGCTTCTGATTCAGGGGGCTGGGGGGTTTGTTCTCTTCTCTTTTTTTTTTTTTTTTTTATTATTTTTTTTTTAATCATTAAATAAAGTGTCACCCCTAGCCAGCGCTGTAAACTCTATTTTGATTGTGGCTGCAATAACCCCTTTGGGCGTCATTCAAATTGTACTAAACAGTTTCTGGAGAGCGCTGGTTTCTCTCAAAATAAACCAAAGTCCGGCTTTGACAAGCTCTAATGAAAAACAAATTGTTATATTACTTAGAAAAATAATTTGAAGGAAGTCTGAATTAGTTGTAAAGGTGGAAAAGGTTCAGCTACTTGAAAATAGAAATTTGGAAGGTATTTATTTTAACCATTAAGCCAGCGGCCTTGAAATACAGCCTTGTTTGTTACAGAATGCGCCTAACGAGAGACATGAATCATGCTGTTAATCAGTATGGGAACTTGATTAATTGGAAAGGGGACCGTCAGTGACTGCAGCAGGCGGGGCCGCCTGGCAGCGGTCTGCGCCGGAGCCCTGGAGCTGCCGTGATTTACCATCCGTCATCCTGCTGGCACGCGGAGAGGAGCTTTGGAGAGATCCCACAGCCTTGGGTTTGCGGGTTGTTGGGGTTTTGTTTTTTGTTTTTTAGTAGAAAAGAAAATGTGGTTATTTGGGACACTGTCAGCCTTTGATTTTTAGTGCTTCTGTGTTTGATTGTCCGGCTTGAACCATGCTGGTTTTCCCCCGGGAGGGTGTCTTGGAGGCGTCTCGTTAAGACGTCCCGGGCTGGGGTGCCTCTCGTCTCACCTTTGCTACCCATCGTGGTTTTGCTTATTAAACCTGAGAGTGAGATTTTACACCCAGCTATGAAATCAGATGTGCCCGGGAGGCCCCCGGGATGTGGAGTGCTGCCATGGCTGTAAAAACCCGGCAGGAAGGTCTGTATTGATTTTCACTGTTGACTGGGGCGCTGGGCGTTGGGGCCAGGAGGAGCTGGAGTGAGGATGGCCATCCAAGAGCGCGGCTTTCTTTCGGTGTGTTTGCTTGTACGGCCAAAGGAGACGGTGGCAGGGAGAGGAGAGAGCGTGCGGCCAGGCCAGAGGGATGGGATCCAGATGAGTTTCATGGTGGAAGGTGCCACGTGTGTCCCGGCGGTGATGGCCCACTTGAGTGCCATTGGTGTCATCAGGAACCACCGTGGCCAAGCCAGGGAGAGCCAGGGGCCAGGTGGGCTCTGGTGGCCCCATGTCCTTGGGCGTATTGCTGAGCAGTGACATTCAGGGATCAGGAGTTGTATCCCCAAATTGCAAGATTTAACCGATTCTGGCCGCTGTTGGCATTTCATCTGCGTTACAGCCTTCCAGGGTGCTCTCAGGTCTCATTCTGTGCTCTGGCTGCGCAGGCTTTGCGCCGCTCTCCTCTTCGTGCTACATGAACACCTTCCAGAATCGGATTAAATGACATGGCTGACATCCACCACATGTGGTCTGTCCTCTGCCAAGGGAAGAGCTTGTGGAGTACTTAGGCTCCTAGGGCTCTGGACCAGGACTGGGGATTTTTTTTTTCCCCCTGTTTTAATTTTGCGTTTGATTGTCAAGATTTCTGCACGATCCAGAACCTTTGTGTGTGCAGTCCTCTAGCAGAATTTCCAGGTGCTTGTGCTGGAGGAGAAAAATCAATTCCGACGATGTTGTCAGTGAGATGAGATGAGTTGGCGAGGCTGCAAGAGCTTCAGAACATCTGCACTCTCCAGATGTGATTCGCTCGGTGCTATGCTGCTGCATTCAGGTCCAAACGAGGATGGGAGATAAAGTATGTGTTGCACATGTGATCGCATGTACGTGTGAGTGTACGTATAAAACATTATTTCTAATACGAGCCAGACCAGCTATAAACCAGAGATGTTACTGGAGTCAATGACATGGTCTTGAACACGCGCTGTTACCGTATTTCCAGTGATAATTATTTATTTACGTCTAGGTGTAGCTACTAGAGCTAACTAAAACCATCACGATCCATTAACGTTGCCCAAGCCAAAGGACTCGCCCAGTAATAAGCGTCAGATGTCTTTAAGCTGTAGATTTATCCTGTTTCAGTGTAATAGCTTGAAGTGGTGGTAAAGTTCTTCCAAGTTTAATCGCATTTTCTGTACCTTGTTCCTGATCGGAACTGGTCACGTTGCATCTTTCCAGCCCTTGGCTCTCACCAAGTCTTTGCTTTGTGGCAGGGTGATGGTGGTGGTGGTGGTATTTGGATTTTGGTTTCTCTCTTCCCACCATCTAGATATCAGGACCTTTAAATAATGTTTTATATTAAATTNNAAAAAAAAAAAAAAAAAAAAAAAGAAGAAATCAGAACAGCCTAACTGGAAACAGATGGCAGATTATGAACTATTTAAAAATGGAATTTATAATTCATGTATTATGGGGAGAATCGTTTAATGGTGTCAGATATAGATGTGCGAAGACAGAACGTCCCCTTGCAAGGACTGGAAGGGGCTGGGAGTGGGCTGTTGCCTTTGGTGCCGTGTTCTTGGGGATGGGGGAGGATTTTGCTGCAGTTTATGGCTACAGCGGGCTCTCCTGGCTGGAATGAGGCTTCCCACCCTTCCTGCTCTTGGTCTTTGCTCTGGTGTCACCGGCTGTGCTCTTATCTTGTGTTTCTGGACTCAGGTTGGCTCCTCTGAACACGCCGTACCCTCCATGCACGGAAAATCTTGACTCTGGCTCTGCCTTCAGCCTTGTCCCGGTTTTGCTGGAGAGACATCCCTCTGTGTTTCTTCCTCACCTCCACCAGCAGCAGGAGTCTTCCTCGGCAGCTGTGCCTGTAGGGAGGGGGTGAAGGGGGTGTGGTAGGGGTAAATTTTTATTAATTTTCATATTTCAAGAAGTGGTTTTCTGCCAAGTTAAATTAGCGCATCTTTTATGCGTGTGGATAGTTGGATTTAAGAGCGCCTTGTGTCAGCTGGATGTGCATCCGTAAAACCACCCACGGATCAGAGGGGCAAGTTTCCCCAGTGTCCCTTGCACAAAGACTGGATAGCTTTAATTAAAGCTGTTGAAATTAATCCCATTTAGTTCAGAGCAAAGACAAAGCCCTGGACCTTGGTGTCCAGGCTGCTCAGGGATACAGGTGAAGATGGATTTTGCAGTGTCCTGCTTTGATGGAAATAACTCATTTGCTTGTGCTGAGCCAAGTTGCTGGGTTTAGTGTTTCTCTGTAATGATGCTGCCTCCAGAGAGGTTTTATTTTGATTTGGAAGTGTTGGGATGAGGATGCGGCCCCGAGATCCTTTAGCCCACACGCAGTTTACACAGCTGTGTGATCCCGTTCCCCCGGCACCGCCAAAGACGTTATCTCCTTGGTGATGCAACAGCTCGAAATTGCAGGAAACCTGTGTCACTCATGACTTTCATCTTCCTCTAAAAACTGGGGTTTCTTGGAGCCGGTGACTCAGAGAAGTCACCGATGAGCGCGAGATACTCCTCGAGCAGCTGGGGTTTGTTTGCTGCATGGGCTGAGATGGGCGATGTTGCTCTTGGATGGAGCGGTTCTGCCCCACTGCGCGTGGGATGGAGATGCTGCACGATAGTCGATGGTGGTCCTCACCCG
The DNA here is from genome assembly GCA_013400615.1 of Syrrhaptes paradoxus. Lineage (NCBI taxonomy): Eukaryota > Metazoa > Chordata > Aves > Pterocliformes > Pteroclidae > Syrrhaptes > Syrrhaptes paradoxus. Next base: position 19,076 of record VZTO01028104.1, on the reverse strand, counting down.
GAGAATTGTTTGCAACCCCCCAAATCTCTCCTTTCCTAACGTTGGTAATGGATTTTTCTTGCTGCCATAAACCGAGTCGGTGGCTGAGCTCAGCTGAGCCTCAAGCCCCCAAATCCCTTGTTCCAGGCTGGTGTTTGTAGCACCAGGTCTCACCTCTCGTGCTTTCCTCCCAGGGATTCTTGCAAATTTGAGTTTCATCCCTGGCAGGAGCACACTGAGGGTTTGTCTGTCCGCGGGAGGTGTTCTTGATTAACGGCTCGTTTCACACATACGCAACCCCCTTTGAAGATGGGTTAAGCTAAACAGGAACAACACAGGCTTGGTCTGGGCTTGATGTCCACATGTGGAGCTGCTCAGGAAGAGATACGGCGCTTTAAATTTACACCCGACTTTAATTAGAAAAACTTGCAAGTGCCGAGAAACCCGACATCAGTGCCAGTTTTGCAGAGGCTGAGAAAGCAAGTGCCTAAACCTGTGTTTCCTACTCATCACGTCGGCACTTCTCGTGACTTGTGCTGATGAGAGGAGAGATGAAAGAGAAAATCCCAGCGGCTTTCTGGGAGCCGTGCGGCTGATTCATTCAGTTAATAAAGAGCCAAGGAGCTGAACCCTCTAAAAGCTCGAAAAAGCTGGTTCCCTTCTATAAAACATATCATTACGGAGCTCACACTGGTGTTAGAGGAAACATCTCCATGTGTGTAGCATGGGTCTCTTCCAGTTGCACAGATCGTGTATCTGAGGCGGTGCAATTGGGAGCGTGGAGAAAGTCCATCAGAAAAGCTCCCAAAAGAAGCAGTAAATCCTTAGAGCAGTTTGGGAATGTTTAGTCCCAGACTATGGCCTGTGTGGCACGGCAGTCGGGGTTGGGATGGCTCATGGACTGATTTCCTGTGCCTTGGGAGTGAGCAGAGAGGAGGAGAGGGTCAGGTATTTTGGAGGAGCCCTTCTCCTCGCGATGGCAGGTTGCTGCCTGGCTGTTCCTCTTGCCTCTGGAATGCCCTGTGTCCTCTTGGCCGGTTTCTCTAGCGTTTGGGTGATGCTCCACGTTGAGTTTGTGCCAACAGCCCAAACTGTGGCTGTGCTCGCCGGCTCGGCACGGTTAGCTCAAGGTGGGCTTGAAGTCACGTTCAGAGCCGCGTGTGCTCCGTTAACCTTCCTCCCCCAGGATGGAGCAGAACTTTTTTTTGGGAGAGAAGGAAGGACAATCATGTCTCATCTGCTGGGCAACCATCACATCGTGGTCTGCTTTAGAGCACCCGCCGGCTCCCGCAGGGAGATGCGGAAATAGAAAAGTCAGGACATAGTCAACATAAATTTTGAAATTTCCTTTGGAAAAGCAAATGGCACTGGGTTGGTTGTTTGGATCAGGGCTGGGAATTAGCATGGCAGGAGCAGAGAATGAGAAAGGGACTGGGATTGCTTTTATTGTGTCAGTAATGTCATAATTCCACAGCCAACCCTTGAAAACCAGTTCTGACCCCCACGCAAACCCCTCTGTAGCAACAACGGCAAATCTGCCAGTTCCCCTTCTCCACCCAGCGAAGAAGCAGTGACGGGCTGGAGAGCCCCAGTTTGGGCTCTGGTCCCAGTTGCTGTCGGTTGAAGGGTTGTTGGTTCCGGCGGACTCTCTGCTGGAGGGTTGTCCTCTGGCCCCCATTACCGATTACTGGAGCTTAGGGGAAGGGGAGGGAGATGTTTTCATGGAAATCTGTACCTCAACCGTCTTGGCAGCCAAACCTGAAACGAGTCGAGTCTTTTGCCCCCAACTTCATGTTTATGGTCAATCTGAAACTCCACCTGTGATCACCACATGCGTCCTCTGCAAGACTGCAGTAAATTAAAGCACAACAGGGAATTTTAAGAAATACATCCTCTTCCTTCTTGGAGTCAGGTTACATCGACCTCCGAACATCTGGATGCAGTGTCTCAGGGCTCCCAGAGGTTCTGCCGTATTAAAGGTTCATCTGCCTTTGTTCGGTTCCCGGCCTTTTCCCTTCCTCGTTGCCTCCTCTGAATTCAGCGTTGCCTTCAGTGTGGCTGCCCGTCCATGCAGTTGGTATTTAATGTTCGGTATGTAAAACTCCCCGTGGAATTTCAGTTATCTCTTGCCACGGGTAAACACAGACCCGTAACCCATCGCAATTTACTGTGCTCGTGGGAGAAGTCTAAAATAAAATACGCTCCTATTTTTTTTTTTTTAATTCCTTCTAAGCTACTGGTAACCAACATCCTAGAAGACTGAAATATAATGTTTGTTTTTT
>VZTO01028104.1:683-16386 GCA_013400615.1 Syrrhaptes paradoxus | reverse complement strand
CGAAATAAAAAAAAAAAGAGAGAGAGGTCAAAAAAAAAAAAAGCTCCTATTTTTTTTTTTTTAATTCCTTCTAAGCTACTAGTAACCAACATCCTAGAAGATTGAAATATAATGTTTGTTTTTTTTTAAAAAAAGTTATTCTCTAGGTCACAAAAATGCATTTGTATGTGTGATCCCCTTTGCTTTGCAATTCCTTTGCCTCATCCCCCGGTTGCCCTGATGAACAGGAAGGCTTTAATCACCGCGTCCTGCTAATTGCAGTGCAGAGCGCAGAGGTGGAAGCAAGTGGGTCCTGCTGCTGCCAGCCGCTGGGTTTTGTTGGGAGTCCAGAGCAAGAGAGAGATGCAGGAGCTGCGGTTGGTGGCCTGATGGGCATCTGTGTTGTCCCTGTTCAGAAGATAACATTGAACTGCAGCATCTCCTGGAAGTCACCCCATGGTCACCGCTGGGGAGTCACCCCATGGTCACCGCTGGGGAGCCACCCAATGGTCACCGCTGGGGAGTCACCCCATGGACACCGCTGGGGAGCCATCCAATGGTCACTGCTGGGGAGTCACGCCATGGTCACCCCTGGAGAGTCACCCCATGGTCACCCCTGGGGAGTCACCCAATGGTCACCACAGGGGAGTCACCCAATGGACACCCCTGGGGAGTCACCCCATCCTTGCCCTGGGGAGTGGCACATCTCTGTGCTCCCCCCGTAGCACCACAACCCTGTAGCTGTTGGGCAAAGGAAAAGGCGACTCCAGCTTTTTGCTTTCTGCCTCTCAGCCATAGGCCTGGAGGTTTTAAAGACTCACACGTGTTTCACTTGGTGTGCTCCGCGTATTCCCATTGAAGTTAACTAAGTGGATAAGACTTTGCGGGATTAAAGCCAAATGAGTCCTCACCCACCGTGCTGGGAAGTCTTGTTGAAGTGGGTCATTGGAGAGAAAGGAGGAGGAGTCAGGACCGAACTTGCCCCTTTCATTTTATCCTTCTATTTACTTCAAGGATATTTTTTTGAAGCCAGCTTTGGGGGGAGAGAAAAAAAAAAACAAACCCAGGCTGTGGTGTAACCACCGTAGTCAGATGTTGTCATGACTACTAAACAAGAAACTTAATTTATAAAATGAAGAAAAACATATGAATGTGAAATAAAAGAGAAAAACAGGAGAGGGACGATCTTAAAATATTAACTCTGATGTAGAGAAAAATACAAACAGGCACAGTTAGGAAATTCCATAAGGAATATGACTTGCTTGATATTAATCATAAAGGAAAAGATGAGGAGAGCTCCAAAGAGTGCCAAATGAAATACTACACACACGTCCAGTGCTGCGATAAGTCCTGGCAGTGGTTTTCGGGGCTGCTCGGGCAGTCGGTGGTCTCGGCCGTGCTCCGGTGGAANTGCCAAATGAAATACTACACACACATCCAGCTCTCGGCTGTGCTCCGGTGGAGATGCCCTGGTCCGAGGATGCTGCAGGGATGCACGTGGTGGTCCTGCTGCTTCTCTCTCCCTGGTGCTTCTCCCTTGCAGTGCTGGTGCAGTCTGCAACTGAGTGCAAACCTCCATCCCATCCCTGACAGCCAGAATAACCCGTACTTTTATTTAAAATATCAGGAATGTGGGGGAAATAGTTGTGTTTGGGGATGCAGAGGGATTTCCGTGAATGAATCGGGTCAGGGGTGGATCTGATGGTCCTTGAGCTCATGAGCTCCCAAGCTAATGACCGTTCCTTGTCCAGGGCGAGGTCCAACCAAGGAACCCTGAGGGTCTTCAGGACGGACTCACCCAAAGACCCCTCCAGGCAGGTACCGAAGGGCTCCTTTGGAGCTCGCTGGCTTCATGGGTTGTGTTGGGCTGACACCGCTTGTCCGCTTTTTGGTGACCGTGGCCTGGGGACCCGTGACCACCAGCACCGTGACAGCAGCGGTGCCACCACAAGACGCCAGAAAGGAGCTGCTCTGCCCACAATTGCCGACCAGTGAGTACTGGGAAATACCTATGTGGGGATCTGGGGTGGAAAATCCTGGGCAGAGCTGTAATTTGCTGCTTCGTTAAACTCCCCTCCGTCGTGTCTGAGCTGCTCATGCCTCTGTCAGGCAGAGATTTCAAGGCTGACTTTGGGCGCCGGGAGATGAATGCCTTGTGGCGCGTCTGCGGTGTCATTTGGCAGCGGTGGGGCTGCTGCTCGCGGGCGGCGTTGGACCCGGCTCCCTGGCACTCGCCTGTAAACATTTTGGTTTGCAGAAACCTTCAGGGTTCCTTCTCACTGTCAGAAGAAATTAAGCCACAAAACCATAGTAAAACCACCCAAAACCATGTCAGACCAAAGTCCATAGCGTGAAGGTCCAGATGTAGATACCCACCCAGGCAGGACCTTCCAGGGCTGTGGGGTGGGGGGTTGTCTCCTTGCTGGACCCCTCCAGCCCCCGGGAGCAGCACTGCTGCCCCGCTTGTGGCTCACAAAGTGTGATTCCTCCCGCTTGTGGTCCTGCACAGCTCTGACCTGGCACCGGCCGTTCGCACGCAGCCGCCTTGCCAAAGCGTTCATCATGATGTTGACAGTGCAGAAAAACTGGACCAGCAAAGCTCCCTGCATCCTTTCCCAGCTCTCTGCATCCTTTCCTCAGCTCCCTGCATCCTTTCCCCAGCTCCCAGCATCCTTTCCCAGCTCCCTGCATCCTTTCCCAGCTCCCAGCATCCTTTCCCCAGCTCCCAGCATCCTTTCCCCAGCTCCCAGCATCCTTTCCCCAGCTCCNCCCAGCTCCCTGCATCCTTTCCCAGCTCCATGCTGGTGTGCAGCATCCTGGGTGTGTTCACATCCCAGTTCCTTCTGCTCGCTGCTGGTGCCAGGCCATTTTCTGGACTCTTCCGCTCTGTGCCTTGTTCTCCCACTTCTGTCCTAATGTCACGCTGGCTGTCACCCGGCTCAGAAGAGCTCATTATTCCTCTTGGTGAGATGAGGCCGGTTGAATCACCGCACCAGGCAATACTGAGGTTTTGCTCTCTCTGTCTGTTGACAAATCTAATTTGCTGGTGAATAATGAGTAACTCTGGAAAAGCAGCCCCGTGGCCGATGCTGATGCCCTTGGGTTTTGTTGAATGAGTCACAACACTCGCTTTGGAGCGTAGGAACTTACTCACGGACAGGCAGCTGTACTTCATCCTCTGCTAGAGATTATTTGGAGCTGGAAAACCTCAAGCCCCGTGCAGCTCGTTTTGCAAGAGCGCGGCTCTTCTTGATACCAGCGCAGCTGCCGTTCGGTGCTGGTCGACGCAGGGGCTCGTTGCAGCGTTCCTCGGCCAGCGGCGAGGCCGTCCGGTGACAGCTCTTCCTGGAATTTTCCGCTATACGTATATTTTCGTTCCCCTTCCAAGGTTCACCTCATATGTAAGCGATCAGCGCAGCAGCCTGAGCAGGGATCTCCTTGCAGCTGTGACCTTGAAAGTGGGTGGCATTTGCTGCTTCCTCTCCAGCATCCTCCGGGATCTACATTTCATGTGATCCCATCCGACACGGGCCAAATCTGGGCTGGGAAAAGCAGGATGATACGAGCAGGAAATACCCACCGCACAAACCGCGGTATGGGTGAGATCTTCAAAGCTCCCTGCAGGAGCCACGCTCCGGAGGCAGCTTTTGATACCGGACTCTGCCATGTGTCATCCTCTGCAAAGCTCATTTGATTTCTAAATATTTTTTTAATTGAGGTTTATTTCAGTTTTCTACAGGCAAATTAATGTGCAAATTAATGCACAGATAAAATAAAAGCCCCCCCCCCCAGTGAGGCTGGAGCAGCCCTGAGCATCCCGCGTGCTGCGCATCCTTCCCTGGCTCCATCCCGGCGTGATGCGGTCCCGTGTAGAAGGAGCTGCTCGGGAAGGGGAGGGAAGAAGCTGACGAGTTCTCCTGTTTTTGATTATTTCACAAATTACACCTCATGACCATTGTAACCTAAATGACAAGCGAGGCACCCCAGCGCTGGAAAGAAACTGCCGCAATGCTTCAACCCCGTTTGTGTTTCCTTGACACCGGGGTTTGCCCAAGGTTTGTTTCCTTTCCTATTTACTGTCGTCCCCGTCCAGGATTGCCAAGCTGCCATGTGGGATGGGGGTAAAACGCCTTATTTTCCTTCTTTCGACCTCAGAAAATTTAACAAAGGCTCTATGTCCACTGGTTGGGCATTTTGTATTTTCAGTACACCTGACATCAGTGAGCTGGCCGGTTACATCGCATTTTTGTCACAATTTTCAACCAGTTTTCAAGCCCAGTGGAGGGGACGGCTGGGGGTGAGCTCAGTGGGTCCCTGCCCACAGCAGAGGCTCTCCCATCCCTGCCTTCCATCCACTGCTGGAGATGCCAAGGCACAGTAACTGTTCTGCACTTTCTTCAGGTTTCTCCTTTTTTTAAAATTATTATTATTCAACATAGCATTTCTACTAAAATTTTTACATTCAGTCCTTCATTTTCTCTCCCTGAGGCTTTTGCAGGCTTGCTTTATTAAAATCAAATGCTACCCAGCCCCAAATAAGGCACCGGATTATTTTTTCTCGGTGTGTTTTCACACCACAACTGTTTTCTATTTCTCCCGAGCCTGCTGAAGCCCGCGGCCGCCGGCTCAGCTCCGCGCCCGTACGTGTGTGAGCTCCGAACGTGCTGCGAGAGGTTGGTTTGGTGGAAAAATCCAGGTCATCCTGGCTTTGGAAATACACCCAGCCTTGGCTCCCAGGGACACGGAGCAGCCAACCCAAGTTAAATATTTTACTGCAGATGTTGCTAAGAGCTTAGAGTTACCGAAATGACGGACGTCGATGAGGCAAGGGGAGGAGCTGCAGAAAGCCATCAATCAGAGCAGCCACCAGTGTTTCCCACCGTGGTGTCAGGCTGATCGGATGCGACATCCCCTTGACTTCTTCCTTGCGTTTTCCTCCTGCCCGCGGATGTGGTCGTGTCCTTTCCTTTTAACTTTCAAAAGAAGAGTTTGAAATCCGCGTTGGGATTGCAGTGCCAGTGAACGGGGGGAGCGCGGTCCCTCTCCGCTCTTGCAGCTGGCTGCTGTGTCTCCACAATTAGTTGAACCAAAACGTCGCGTTTGAGTTGTTTTGAGAGGGATTCGTAACGCTGATCCCGCTTCCCTGGGCCAGGGCTGGCTGAGGTTGGAGGTACTCCGCCTGCCCATCGAAACTGATTCCAAAGCACGTTGTTTTCCCCATCCTCCAATTCAGTCCCAACCCTCCTTCATTCCCAATCCATGAAATTGTCTCTCATACCAATTTCATCCAAATTTCACCAAGACTTGGACAGATCTTAGGCCAAAAGTTCACTATCAGAATAGATATTTTTTTTCTGCTGTGTTGTCCTTCTCTAATGGGGTTTGCTCTTATTTTGGCCATTGTTGGGTATGTCTAAATATTGTAGAAAAAGTGAATTTCAAAGGAGCTTCCAGTGACTGGATGTTGAAAGGGAATGGAAGTATTTTCACCAGAAGTTTTTTAGCCTTCCTTCAGTCAAGGAATATAAACGGTTCCGTGCGACCTCGGGCTGATCTGGGATTTGAGTTCAATTCGCATCGTTTCCTGTAGAGGGAATTTTGAACCCACGTGTCTCTCAGTGAAGAGTGTCCTAATTAGCAGAGAAAAGGATAGTCTGGGAAAAGGGACTTTCACTTTCTAGTCTTAACGCCGTTGTACTTGATTACTGATAATTCAATAATCGTCTAGCATTAATTACCGTGGGGTTCTGTGCTGTGCCGCGTAATTGGTGAGCGAGTTACTGATGGATGCCTATTGACAGCCTCTTCCAGACTGTGGTTAAAGCTGAGGATAGACCTCAAACAAGGATTATTTCTCCTGGTGGGAAAGGCTGTGTGCGGATCTGGTTCCTCTGAACCTGCCGTGCCCAAAGCCTGTACCCTTTGGGACAGACCAGGGGACGAGGGATGCCTACGGAGGCGTTCTTCATCCCTGCTGCTGTGTGAGGATAAAGGACCATGATTCTGACACTGGAGTAAGTGACCTACTTTTTTTTTTTCTTTTTTCAAAAATTCAAACCACCACCACAACGTGGAATTGACTTTCCCATATTCTTTGGGAATATGGCCCTAAGGTCCTCTTGTTCAAGGGGGTGGATAATCTACCAACATAAAGGCAGTATTTCCTCTGTTGTGGGCTTCCCACATCCTCGCATCATCTTAGTTCATCCATCTGGCATTCCTTCCTTGTTTCCCATTCCCTAGAAGACGAGCCATGTCCTCCATAGCTCACCAGAGGCATCTTCCAGTGGGCTCCTACCAAACCTTGTATCACAAATAACAACCCCTGGGTGGTTTCGCAGGGATGCCGTGCTGGCCGGAGATCCGGCTGCCCAAGCAGTGTAGGACCGTGCCACCACCACCTCTGAGCATCGCCACAGTTTCCCATGGGGACGGCTGTGGGTGCGTGACACCCCAGCTGCTCCCCAGGCGCTGCAACCCACAGCACCGCGGATATTTGTCTGCAACCGCTTCCAGAAGCGCATCCAGCCAACGGCACAAGCAGCCGGTGTAACTGGTTAGCTTTTTGACAGTTTTATAGCCTTAAATTTTCACCTTCTGGCAAACTATGACAGTTAATGATTAATTGCCATGTTGGAATTTTTCTTATGATGTCTTAATATCCGAGCGTGGAGCCGACCTCAGCAGAGAGGAAAAATAAAAACCTGCAGGAAAAATGCTCCCAGAACAACTTGACTAGGCGAGTATTGCCCAGTTCTGCTCGTGCCGTCCAAAAGACACAGTTATATTTAGGATTGTTTTTTTTAAAGCTGCAAGGCTATTTACTAGGTGTCTCGCTCGAATGCGAAACGGGTTTCAAAGGAAGCTGTGAAACAATTTTTCACGGGTACGTTCTTCAATCGCTTCTCAGCAAGAAAGTTGGTTTTGGTATTGCAGACCAGCTGCTGGCTGTTCACCAAAACAGGCAAGAGCTGGCCAGTGAACAGCGCTCTGAGAAGACCTTAATGCTGTGCTAACAAGAAAAAAGAAAATAATTCTATAGTTTTTTTACAGTCAGGTAATTGCTTTCAGCTTCTTTGCCATTGATGTGCCTTGTCTTGGATCTGACTGTCTCCACTGGTGACAGAGCTGGCTCCGAGGCTGCTCCAAGTTGACGTGCAAATGTCTCCCCGTGCATTCTGGGGTTTGGGGTTGTGCATGGGGAGAGAGCGGGTGCTCGAGGAGTCCGTAGCCTGATCCTGTTGCTGTTACTACAAGAAGAAAATATCCAGCGCAGGATGGTAATTCCACTTGTGAGTCTCCTCTGTAAGCTCAGAGCTGATGGTGTCCCACAAACCAGGATGATGGTCTCCAACCATCCTGGATGGGAGCAGCGTTCCCGGGGAAGGTGCTTAGTGCTGGGTCTGGCCCATTGGATATTTTGATGAATTCACAAATTCTGATTGGAAAAAATCTTTCCCAAGGTGCTGTCCCTCGGGAGGAGGTAGGTGGAGGGCAGAGCTTGATGTCCCTCCGGACCGCGTGGTGTGGGGCTCTTTCCAACATAACCCTTCTGGAGATACCACTGGAGCAGAGCACCTCTGCAGGACTTCAACTCTACATTTGCTATAAAAGTATTTTTAATGAGCAGGATGGAGCTGGTTAGTGAAACGCTTGGACCATTAATAGATGTAGAAATTTTTTAATGTGCTGTTTGACTTTATTGATGAAATGAGCTAATCGGAACGAGTCCTGCTCTCGCGCCGGGTGAAGAAACCCAGGCATGCTCTGGAGGAACTATGCTCTGGTTTTCCACGGCACTCTTGTCCTGTGGATGGATCCTAAAGCACTTGGCAAACAGCACGTTTGGAGCTCTGTGTGCCAGAGGGAGCAGCCGCCGGGGCTGCAGGGTCCTGCGGGGATGCCCTGAAGGGCTGTGGTGCCCTGGTTGTCACAACCCAACTTGGAGTTTGGGTTGAGATCTTCTGCATCCTGCTTCTCCTGGCTTCGTAGAAAATTCCATGGTGTCTTTTATGGCCATGAGTAATCAGGAACTTGGTTTCACATCCTGTTTCAAAGTCTACACAAGGTCCCATAATTACATGCTAATATGGTTTTCTTGGAACTGAATCGGGGCCAGATCCTGATCTCATGCTGGTACAAACCAACGGGGCAGTTCGTTCCGGTAGCTCTGCTTCTTCCTGCTCTGCCTCCTCCTGACGGTGACAGTAGTTTTGGTGGTGACCTGCCAAGGCTTCTACTGATGGTTGGGGTTTGGGATCGGTGCCCCGTGGGCATCACCTGCCTGCAGGGCTGGCTTGGATTAGCAGCTGGAATTGTTTCTGAGTTATCCCTGGACGGACTCAAAAGCTGAGGGTTTGTAGAGGGTCCCCCTCTCTCGTTTGCCACCTTTTCATCCGTGGAGAAGCTCCGTCCCAAACTTTGAGGACTTGGTCTTAGATTGAGAAGGATGCTGCCTTCCTGCCCATAAACAGCATCCTCATTGCGGAGACCTGCTGCTAAAATCAACTTTTTGGAGAAATTTGGAGTAAAATCAGGACAAAATGATCTGGAATTGGTCCTCTGGTGTAGGATGCTGCTGAAAAGCTTGTTGAGATTTGCTGGTCCATGGAAATGCTCTTTGGCCTTTGGCAAAAAAGTAAATGAGGTGTTGAAAGGTTTTTACCATCGTCTTTGTGGCAGCTTCGCCCTTTAGGAAGTAACTTTAGCATCAGGGGTGGGAAGATGTTGATAATTCAGAGCAGAGTAGCAAAAAATGCCTTCGTTTTGTAAAATTATTCTTTCATTTTACACTTACATGAAGAGCCCTTTGGCGGTTATTTAGCCTGTAATGTATTGATGTGGAACACTGCAGCCTGGAGCAGAAGAGTCGACAGATCAAGCGACACCAAGAATATTTTATATAACAGACCCGAAGCAAGCAACTGACCCTAAATTCAAACCCAGCGCTTTGGTAATCGAGTTAAATGTCTGAAATTTCCCAGAGCAGACATACTGCAACATCTTGGGCTGCATGATAAATAAAAGAAGGTGGGTTTAACCCTTTGGGCACTGGACTTGTCTCTCATCCCAGTGTCCCAACCCCAGTTTTGGGTGTTTCAGGAGCAGCCGGCACTGAGCTGCCGTCAGTCCCTGCATCTCCCGACCGCCCATCGCTGCGGGTCAGGCGGAGGGCTGGACTGTGAGATTTATATATATTTATATGTAAAAAAAAAAAATCATCACTCCTCTTTCACTCTTTTGCTTCTCCTTAATTTTTTTTTCCATTGAAAATGTGGAAGTTGTGCTTATCCATAGAAAGGCTCCGCAGTCGAATCCCGTTAATCTGTGGGAACGGCAGAAGGTGGTTCATAGGGCTACAAATTAAAAATGAGTAGGGAGCGAGACATTTATATTGCTGCACAGTTAGATCAAGAACAAATGTCGGGTATGTAGCGGGAATGGAAAGGGGTTGGTTCCCTGTTGCTTGAGCACAATTCTGGTTGTAACTTTAGACCAGGTACTTAGACCGGGGGTTGCAAAAGCCTTACGGTGCAATTTGTAATATGTCAGAATCTGACCCAGTTCAAGGAGAAATCTCTGTTCAGGTTGCTGCACGATTGCATTTGTGAATCTACAGTTATTTTATTCCTCCGTAGTTATTTTATTCTGTAATATTTCCACTCCACATTTATGAGTTCAGGGGACTCTCTAGCTGTACAAGTGTTTATAAATATTTTAAATACTGACCTCTGCTTTTTAGGGATAAATATGGGTCTTTTCTGACACAGTTCTTCAAGCCTCCAGCCATAACTACTGAGGCAAACAAAAAATCAGTGTATAGCACATGTGAAATGTTTTGAATTCTGGCTGATTCCTCTGGCTCTAGATGGATCGTTTGCGCATCTTCGGTCACATCCCAGTGACCCCCCAGTAACTGGAGGTGGCACGGCGTGTGTGTACAACCGCACAAGGGGCATTGCGAGGTTTGTTATTTTCTTATTTCTGGATTAAATGTGGTAATAATATGTGGGTTCTCTCCTGTCATCTTGTGGGAAGGAAATACTCAGCCTATCCCGTTTTGATCCCGTTTTGGATACCAAATCCGGGCGATTTCCTGACTCTGCCGTATTCCCAGCGGGCTGGGGACGTGCTTCCACCCTTTTGGGAAAGTCAGGGCTGGGGTCTCTGAGGAGCATCCCGGTGTCCTGAGATCCCACAGCAGGTGAGGGATGGAGAAAGGGAGTTTGCTCTTTCTCGTGAGCTGTGTTTTGTCTTGTGGATTAAGCCAAGATCGCTGCGCGGCCAAAAGTAAACCAAAGTCAACCAAGAACCAAACCACGTTCTTCTTCCTCATCTCACTGGCAAACTGACCATGCTCCTTTTTCTCCTGGTGCTTCCAATAGCTTCCTACATTCCTGTGGGATTCACAAAACCATTTGATCTGAGGTCTAAAACAGAGCAAGTGGACAGAGGTAATTGTTTTCCTGTGGATTTTTCTGCACTAAATAGCTCTGCAAAACCGAGATGAAATCCTCATGCAAATGTTGAGTCAAGACGTTAACAAGAGATTAAATTAATAATGGGGGAAAATTGAATGTTCTTGCTGTTGTCATTTAATGGGTATTTTCTGCCCGTGCCTACAGTAACTTTAGGAAAAACTACATATAGGAGTGTTTTTCAGACTGAAACCAGATGGGGGAATGATAGCCTGGGTTTATTTTTTTTTTTTTGTGGGAGGCTGTGTTTTCATGGTACACAAGCAACTGGAGGCACATTAAAGTCAAATTTGGCTTTTGAAGCTTGTCCTTCCTATCTCTTACAAAACTTGATGTTCTGAATTTCAGCTTCTCCACAGGGCCACAGGTTCCAGAAGAGCAGAGTTGACTGCTCAAACCAAACCAAAGCGTTGTGTGCCCCTTGGGAGAACACTGGCGTTTTCTTTCTAGAGATCCATCCCAGGCACAGGGTCTGTGGGAGATGAAGTGTCCCCAGTGCAGCCAGTAGCACTTGTGCTTTCAATTCCAGTTGCACCAGTGTGCCACCAGCCACCTTTAGCCCAGCCGGGCTGCTGGGTGCCCAGAGGAAAACCAGAAAGAGAGCCAGGAGTGATGCCAGGGGACTGGGCAGAGACTGAGGTGGGTGATGGTGAATCTCCCCTCCCTTTGGTGTCACCCGTACCACCGGGGATTGTCCCCCCTCTGCTCGAAGGCATGGCCCGGTTGGGTCATTTCCCAACCATTTGGGTTGACCCTGGTTGGGTTGTTTCCAAACTCCCGCTGCTCTCTGGTTCCAATGGGAGCTGAGCAGCCCGTAGTCCCTTGCTTAGTGATGGGAGATGAGTCTGGTGCCGGCAGTTCTCCCCACCAGCACCATTGCCCTTAGCCCCCAGGGCTGCGGGGTAGCCCTGTGATCACGCACAGGATGAAGACAGATGGGGACCAGACGGTCCTGCCAGTGCTGAATGTCACCGGTCGCTCCAGAGAGCATGGCAGGCGTGTCCTTGGAGATCTGGGCTCCTCCTCCTTCATAAGAACCCACAAAATCCAGCTTAAAAGACTGATTTCCTCTTTCCTTGGTGACATGCAGTTCCGTTGAGGGGCTTTCTTAAGTTCTGGAGCTCCAGCGGCAGGTCCATCAGGAGGAGGGCTCTTTGCTATCCCCATCCACTGAGCTGATCCCCACGGGTGGCTCTGGGGGTCTGTGATGAGAAGATCCACGCGGGTCCCAGGATGACAGTTTTGACCGCGCACGGAAGAGCTGGGCAATTTTTACCTCCAGCTTTCCCCAGCACAGGGTGAGTAAGCGGTTGTTTATTTTCTGTGCAAGGAAGGAGGTTTGCTTTTTGTTTTTTCTGCATCCTGTTGTGTTTTTTTTTTTTAATTGATAAATTTGGTCCGTGTTTTGTCTTGAAACGATTAGTGCCTTTTCTGTAACAGTCATCACTAAAATGTCACATCTCACATGGCCGTTGGGATAATTAAGACCAGTAACGAAGCGGGATGACCTCGGCCGCGAGCAGGGGAGAGCTGGAGAGTTCTGAGCAAAGTGAGATCTTTTCAAATCATCTGAGCCTAAGGAAATCTATCCTTGGGCCGTTAAAGAGCTGCTCGGTGAAATCTGTCAGCATTAGTGATTATCCCTGAGAATTCCTAGAACACAGGTGAAGTAATGAAAGAACGGAGAAGAGCTCATAAAATACCTGTCCCCTAAAGAGAGACAAAAGGAAGAGCCAGGACGTTACAGAGCCTTTACTGGAAAAATGCTGGGGAAAAAAAAAATGATGAAACAGCCCATTTCTAAATACCTTCAAAAAGCAAGGGGGATAACTTGTCGTGGTTTTGCCAAGAGCAGTTGTCTTTCCTTCGTGGACAAAACAAGGCGCGTGAATGGAGGATAAACAGTGTGTGCTTTCACTGAGGCTTTTGAAACTCTTTCGCATGAAATCTCATAAACAACCCCAGAAAAAGGAGCCTGGAAGAAGTAGGAAATACTCTCCGGCAGACAAAACGGGTTGGAAAGTCTATTCAGGAGTTATCAATGGCTCACTGTCAGAGGAAAGGATTTATCACCGAGGCTTCCCCAGGGTCCCTCTAGGGATATTTTCATTGATGATGTCTGATGTCAGTAGACCACGCTCAGGTAGAGGGTGTTGGCGCACAGGATGAGTCCTCGGAACGATCCCGGCAATGCGATGGAGTCGGCAGGGCTGCAGTGTTGCAGAAAGGACAAACATCCCGTTGGAATGTAGAAATCCTTTGTGCTCCGGGTGTGTCAATCCTTCCTGCCCTCTGCAGCCGGTCAGGCTGGAGTTAAAAGCTGTGGGTCAGCTTTGGGCATTCCCTTCAGGAAAGATGGAGAAAATCCAGAGGAGGGTGAGAATAAGCAGAGAGTGGATTCACAAGGCAGGGTTGGACCAACTGGGATCATTTAATCCAAAGGAGAACAGTACTGGGAGGGCAGAGGCAGTGGACAAAGGACGGTCTTCACCTGCATGAAAGGCTGTTGGAGACAGAAGAGAACAGACTGATGCTAGAGAGAAGGGGTTAAATGTTGTCAAGGAAGATTTGGGAGTTATTAGGAATAATTTCTTGATGGTGAAGCAGGTAGCCTGGGAAAGCCAAGAACCTGGATCCATCACTCAACAAGGCTTCTAGGAAGAGTTTACACCCTGGTGCAGGTAGAGACAGCCCTACCTTGGAGCAGCAGGAAAGGCTGGACAGCCTCTTGAGGTCTCTTGATTCGATGTTTTTTCTCTTTCAATAAATTGTAGTTCTTCCGTCACCCCAATTTTGGCTCCTCTATGCCAATGGCTTAATACCAGCAAGCTCCAGTGCTGTGTGGTGACCGTGTCCCCATGTCCCCATGCTTGGGACAGAGCCTGCGAGCTCCAGCCAGCCCTCCACCGCGTTTAGGAGTTTACAGCCCGTCGTCGTTCCTTCTGGACAAATACAGAGTCTGCTACACAGAATATGAGCTTCTCCTACCTACTGTATGTTTATAACAATCTGTGATTAAAAAAAAAAAAAATAAAAACAACCCGAACAAAAAAGTAGAATAACTAAAAAAGATATGGTCTGTGGCGCCCGCCATTTTAATCCAGCAAGGNCTATGCCAATGGCTTAATACCAGCAAGCTCCAGTGCTGTGTGGTGACCGTGTCCCCATGTCCCCATGCTTGGGACAGAGCCTGCGAGCTCCAGCCAGCCCTCCACCGTGTTTAGGAGTTTACAGCCCGTCGTCGTTCCTTCTGGACAAATACAGAGTCTGCTACACAGAATATGAGCTTCTCCTACCTACTGTATGTTTATAACAATCTGTGATTAAAAAAAAAATAAAAAATAAAACCCAGCCAAACAAAGAAGTCTAACCTGTAAAAAAGTTATGGGTGTAGGTGCCCGTTTTCTGACAGAGGGGTTTGGTAACAGTGCAGGGGACAGAAATGTAAGGAATAATTGTTTTTGGGCCTAGAACCAGGAAAACTACTTTTCCAAATTAATCCAGTGAGAGCCATGAATCCACAGTATTTCATATCACACTTCATAAAACTCCAGTCATAATCCATAAAACTGACATTATTAGATTAAAAACCTCAGTTCCTCCTATAAGGAGCTCGCTCATTAGACATGCTGTAGTTTTATAACCTTAAAGTTCCTACCCAATTACCATGATTAATACTGTGCTTTAATAAAAAATTTTTAAAAATCACCACAGGGGTTGATACCATCTGTTTGTTATAATTGTACATTTAAATATTGTCCAGCAAAAGAAAGAGAAAGACACTCAGGAAACACAAAAGAAGACCAAGGAAGGGAGGGCACAGCCCATCTGCTGCGGCAGGGGTCCGGAGGGTGAAGATGCGGAGATGTGGATGGGGTGGCATCGTGGTCGGAGCACAGAAGGACCAAGGACATGGTGGAAAGAAGGACCAAGGAGATGGTGCAAAGGCTGAAATTGCTGTGAGACGTGTACAACAAACTCTCCTTCTTCACGCAGCCCGTGGGGAAGGAGCAGCAATGCTCTCCAGGCTCTGCCAGACCAGCTCCCGGAGGGGTTCGGGGTCCTTTTCCCCAAACGTGGGCGCAGAGGAGGTCCAGCACCCTGGCGCATGGGTGGAATCAAACCTTGGGAAGTTTGGTGGCTTTACCCCAAAATCACCAGCACCAGGTGTGCACCCCCTTCAGTTGTGCACCGCTGGAGCACACGATGATCAGAGATCTCTTATCAATTAAAGTTTGATTAAACTTCCCACCAGGAACCAACACGGATCCGCTTTGGCAGGGTAGGGAGAGCTGGCCACAGAGGCTTCGGAGGTTTCACACAGAAGAGGAAGGGTTTGGGTAAATGTGCGCTTCCTGCCAAGGCAAATACTGGTTGGAGTCACAAAGGATCCACCAACCCTGGGGGATGCTCGCAGGGTCGGCGCTGGAGAAGACACAGGTTGATGGCTGACCAAGCTTTACCCTTGACGTTGGTCAACAAATTGATCCGATAACGTCCGCCTCGTGTACAAATGGCCACAGAGCTGTTCGCTGGGGCAGCCACCCATGTTTAAAACAATTCCCTGTTTTCCTGTTAATTGACTTTCCAGCGGGAGGTCCTTTGGGGTTTATTCTTGCAGAGCTGAGGGGTTCGCGGTGCTCAGCCCCCCTCGAGCAGGGTACAGCATTAACCCCTGTTTGGATCCGCTGCCGGCGCGAGCATCGAGACTGGGCTGGAATAACCAAAGTTAAAAAAGTGTCGGGTTCGTGATTCCACCCACAGACCAGCAAATGCCAAACTTGTGTTATTTTTGAATCCCCTGATTTTTAAGGGCTGGTGGAAATAAGATATCTTGCTTCTGACTTCCAAGCAATAAAGGGAGGTGAATCACTACTTAAAAAAAAACCTCCCGCAGACCACCCAGTGGCTCCGTACAAAGCTGTAACGCGAGCCTCGGCAGAAGCAGCAAAGTGCAGAACTATTTTCTTAATATTACTGCGATTGCACGGGGCAAATCGCATCAGAAAGGGATCAGAGTTCCCTAACGAAGTGGCTAAGTGAGAGGTGCGTTAATGAATACAGGCTGATGAATATGCATCAAGCTAAATCACGTTTGGGTCAA
Source organism: Syrrhaptes paradoxus (assembly GCA_013400615.1). Lineage (NCBI taxonomy): Eukaryota > Metazoa > Chordata > Aves > Pterocliformes > Pteroclidae > Syrrhaptes > Syrrhaptes paradoxus. The sequence goes on along the minus strand of VZTO01028104.1, from coordinate 825 downwards.
AGGGGGAGCACCCAACCTCGACTGTAACGTGTTCTGTTCAAGGACCTAACATGTGTATGTAATTCAGATTTAAATACTTTTTTTTTTCCCCCTCATAATTCTGGATAATTACCAAACTTGGGATAAATAAGTTCTCGAGGTG
>VZTO01028103.1:0-13227 GCA_013400615.1 Syrrhaptes paradoxus | reverse complement strand
GCCCCCGTCCGGCACGGCCCCTCCTCGCCATTCGCTCTCCGCTCGTCCCACCCCTTCCTGTTTTCTCAGCCAATGGGAGGTGACTTCCGGCGGAAGCGCGGCGGGCAGTGCGACGTGTGAGCGGAGCCGGGCGGGCGCCGCCGCCATGCTGGACTTCTTCACCATCTTCAGCAAGGGCGGCCTCGTCCTCTGGTGTTTCCAGGGTGTGCGCGGGCCCGCCGCCACCGCGCCCGTTAACGCCCTCATCCGCTCCGTCCTCCTGCAGGTCCGCGCGGGGCGGCACCACCGGCCCGGGGAGGGGGGAACGGGCGGGCCCACCGGCCGGGGGGGGCTCGGATGGGACCATTTGTTTTGGGGGGGGCGGTTAGGACCCCCTGAATGGGGGGGGCTCGGATGGAACCACCTGTCCGCGGGGGGGTGCTGGGATGGGACCACCTGCCTGAGGAGGGGGGGCTCGGACAGGACCAGTTGCCTCGGGGGGGGTGGTTGGGACCATTTGGCTAAGGGGGGGGTATGGCACATGGTCAGGACCATCTGCCTTGGGGGGGGAGATGTGGGCCCAACCATGTCTTATATGGGGGTGTAGGGGACCCCCCGCTCGGGGAGGGGGGGAACCACCTACTTCGGGGGGGGTGCAACTGGTTTATTTGGGGGAGGAAGGACAGGACCCCCTGCCCATGGGGGTGGCTGGGCCACCTCTGAGGGGGGCTGGGCCCCTTTTTATGGGGAGGGGGGGTGGTGACACCTCGTGGTCTCCTCGCTGTGGCCCCCCCGTTCCGACGGCCGCTCTCCCCTAGGAGCGAGGCGGCAACAACTCCTTCACCCATGAAGCCCTCACGCTGAAATACAAACTGGACAACCAGTTCGAACTGGTCTTTGTGGTAAGTGACCCCCCCAGGCCCCCCAAGAGCCCCCAAACCCCGAGGGAGGGGGTTTTTCCCCAAAAAGGGGTGGTTTGGTTGGAAAAAAGCTTTTAGAACAACTCGGAGCAATTCCGTTGGCGGGGCGGAAGAAGGGGTTGTTACTGCACAGGGCTGGAGGTTGGTTCCCAGGACGGGGTTTTGCGGGGGGTCGCGTCGTTCCCGTTCCCTCTCCCCGGTTTCTCTCTGTCACTCCTCGCGACCTTCGCCGTGTCCCTGCAGAAAAGCTTTTCGGTGTTCCGCCGCAGGGCTTTGTTGCCGTGGAGCAGCCAACCCATTTCTATCGGGGTCGCTTTTTAAAGCGAAGCTCTGTGCTGAGGTTTTTTTTTTTGGTCCTTTTTTTTGAGAGGGTTTTACAAGCTTGGGAAATCAGATTTAGAAAATAGTCCAAAGCCTCCCAAAATTAAAGAATTTTGTATTAAACAGAGAGGTTTTTGTTTCCTTGCCAGCTCCATGCTGTGATTAAATGCGCTGAAAAACTAAAATTTTTTTTTCGCCGTGCTTTTTTTGCAGGTGGGGTTTCAGAAAATCCTGACTCTAACCTATGTCGACAAGTTGATAGACGACGTTCATAAGGAGTTCAGGGATAAATATCGCAACGAATTCCAGCAGAAAGGCACCTTGGGGCTCCTAAATGGCACTTTTGATTTTAAAGATGACTTCATGCGCCTCCTCCGGTAGCACAGTTTGATTTTTTTCTTCCAATTTTCATTTAAGATGGGATAAATGGGGATGGGGGGGGGGGAAGAACCTGAAATTCAGGCTAACGCGGCTCCGCCCCACAGGGACGCAGAGGAGAGCAGTAAAGTCCGAGCTCCCACCGTCATGAAGACGTTTGAGCAGTCTCTGAAATCCCAGAAAACTGTCAAATGTATGATAGAAACCCGGGGGGAGAAACCAAAGGAGAAAATCAAGAATAAGAAAAACAAAAGTTCCAAAAAAGAGGGTGAGTTGAGAGGTATTTGAGGAGCGAATAAATAAATATTTCAGAATTTTGCCCTGGTCTGAGCTCCTATCCGGGTTTTTCCATCAGGAATTGAAGCTGTCGCAGCGCCCGGTAAAGCGTCCGCAGGTGACAAGCAGCCCCCCGCAGCTGGGGACAAGGAGGAACTGACCAAGGATGAAATCCTGCAGAAGAACCGGGAGGAATTTTTCAAGAGACACATGAAATCGGGGGAAAAATCCAGGTGGGTAACGAGGACACGGGCTTCAAACCAGCTCTTCGTGGCATTCCTGAGCTTTTCCATCCTTTGTTGGCTGCTGGAAGTCTCTCCTCGCTTTTTCAAACCTTTTTTCCCTTTTCCTTATTTTCCTTCTCACTGGAAAGACTGGGAAAGGGCCTGCTGGGGGTGCTGGAGGGGAAATACAGCCTCATCCCTTCCCTCGAGAGCCCGAAACCCAGCGTGCGGCTGGGAAAGGTCCAAAATCTTTTTGGAGCGAGGTTTTATCGCTGCGAGCAAAGGGCAGCGGTGCAGCGATGCCTGGCAGGAGGTAACGTGATGTGAGACAGGGTTAAAGCGCAAATAAATAAACTTCACAGATGGAATCATCCTGGTTTAACTTTAATTTTTGCTTTTTTGGGTAATGCAGGCTGTTAATTTTCACATATTTTAAGGAGGCGATTGCTGCTGCTTCACTGGACTGAAAAAAACTTATTTCTGGTTTTTTTTTTTTATTTCAGCAAATCTCCGAAGCCTGACGCACACAAGGAGAAGGGGAAGAAGCCCCGAGTGTGGGATCTGGGGAACTCTAATGCCAAAGTACTCGATTACAGTAACTCTGCTACCAACGGAAGCGCCGAGGCTTGTCCCGTGGAGGAATTTGACCCTGATATGGTAAGAAAAAAAAAACCAAACCAAACAAACCCTCATGTCACCGTGTCCACCTTCGGACATTGTTCCGGGATTACCCCGGCCCTGCAAACCCAGCCTGGCGTCCACAGGAATTCCTAGCCATGGGAAATGATGATTTTTCGCATCTTTTCCCCTCCTTGCAGGCTCTGGGGGATCGAAATCGCGAGCCCGGCCGCCTCTACGACCTGGAATACGAGAGCGATGACGAAGCCGAAGAGGAGAAAGTTGTTCAGAACCCTTCCAAGCCCAGGTAGAGGCTCCTGCAGCCCCCCTGTGCCGCACGCTTCTTGGTTTCTGTCTCGTAACTCCACTCCCAGTCTGACCAGTAACACAGCGGGGCAAACTGGTGTGCGGCGGGCTCTTTTAGCATCTGGATGTCGCCCTCGCTCCTTGAATAACTTTTTTGCTTCTCGACAGCGCAAAGAAGGGCGGCCTGGGGGGCATGTTCGGCATGCTGAAAGGCCTGGTGGGCTCCAAGAGCTTGACCAGAGAGGACATGGACCCCGTCCTGGAAAAAATGAAGGATCACCTGATCGGTACGTCGGGATCCGCTGCGAGTGGGTTCGGTGGGAGCCCTCGACATCGGGGCAATGGTTTGGTCTGGTGGGGATCCTCCACGCCAACGCCATCCTTCCCTCGACGCTGATGTTCAGCATGCGTAATGCTCTCAGCAGCGCTAACTCCTTTTTTATAAATTTTTTTTTTTTTAATTTTTTTTTTAAAGCAAAAAACGTGGCTGCTGAGATCGCCGTCCAGCTCTGCGAATCGGTGGCTAAAAAACTGGAAGGGAAAGTGATGGGAACGTTCACCAGTAAGTGGCTGCGCCACCTCGTTGGTTTGGGACTNCTGTGATTAAATGCGCTGAAAAACTAAAATTTTTTTTTCGCCGTGCTTTTTTTGCAGGTGGGGTTTCAGAAAATCCTGACTCTAACCTATGTCGACAAGTTGATAGACGACGTTCATAAGGAGTTCAGGGATAAATATCGCAACGAATTCCAGCAGAAAGGCACCTTGGGGCTCCTAAATGGCACTTTTGATTTTAAAGATGACTTCATGCGCCTCCTCCGGTAGCACAGTTTGATTTTTTTCTTCCAATTTTCATTTAAGATGGGATAAATGGGGATGGGGGGGGGGGAAGAACCTGAAATTCAGGCTAACGCGGCTCCGCCCCACAGGGACGCAGAGGAGAGCAGTAAAGTCCGAGCTCCCACCGTCATGAAGACGTTTGAGCAGTCTCTGAAATCCCAGAAAACTGTCAAATGTATGATAGAAACCCGGGGGGAGAAACCAAAGGAGAAAATCAAGAATAAGAAAAACAAAAGTTCCAAAAAAGAGGGTGAGTTGAGAGGTATTTGAGGAGCGAATAAATAAATATTTCAGAATTTTGCCCTGGTCTGAGCTCCTATCCGGGTTTTTCCATCAGGAATTGAAGCTGTCGCAGCGCCCGGTAAAGCGTCCGCAGGTGACAAGCAGCCCCCCGCAGCTGGGGACAAGGAGGAACTGACCAAGGATGAAATCCTGCAGAAGAACCGGGAGGAATTTTTCAAGAGACACATGAAATCGGGGGAAAAATCCAGGTGGGTAACGAGGACACGGGCTTCAAACCAGCTCTTCGTGGCATTCCTGAGCTTTTCCATCCTTTGTTGGCTGCTGGAAGTCTCTCCTCGCTTTTTCAAACCTTTTTTCCCTTTTCCTTATTTTCCTTCTCACTGGAAAGACTGGGAAAGGGCCTGCTGGGGGTGCTGGAGGGGAAATACAGCCTCATCCCTTCCCTCGAGAGCCCGAAACCCAGCGTGCGGCTGGGAAAGGTCCAAAATCTTTTTGGAGCGAGGTTTTATCGCTGCGAGCAAAGGGCAGCGGTGCAGCGATGCCTGGCAGGAGGTAACGTGATGTGAGACAGGGTTAAAGCGCAAATAAATAAACTTCACAGATGGAATCATCCTGGTTTAACTTTAATTTTTGCTTTTTTGGGTAATGCAGGCTGTTAATTTTCACATATTTTAAGGAGGCGATTGCTGCTGCTTCACTGGACTGAAAAAAACTTATTTCTGGTTTTTTTTTTTTATTTCAGCAAATCTCCGAAGCCTGACGCACACAAGGAGAAGGGGAAGAAGCCCCGAGTGTGGGATCTGGGGAACTCTAATGCCAAAGTACTCGATTACAGTAACTCTGCTACCAACGGAAGCGCCGAGGCTTGTCCCGTGGAGGAATTTGACCCTGATATGGTAAGAAAAAAAAAACCAAACCAAACAAACCCTCATGTCACCGTGTCCACCTTCGGACATTGTTCCGGGATTACCCCGGCCCTGCAAACCCAGCCTGGCGTCCACAGGAATTCCTAGCCATGGGAAATGATGATTTTTCGCATCTTTTCCCCTCCTTGCAGGCTCTGGGGGATCGAAATCGCGAGCCCGGCCGCCTCTACGACCTGGAATACGAGAGCGATGACGAAGCCGAAGAGGAGAAAGTTGTTCAGAACCCTTCCAAGCCCAGGTAGAGGCTCCTGCAGCCCCCCTGTGCCGCACGCTTCTTGGTTTCTGTCTCGTAACTCCACTCCCAGTCTGACCAGTAACACAGCGGGGCAAACTGGTGTGCGGCGGGCTCTTTTAGCATCTGGATGTCGCCCTCGCTCCTTGAATAACTTTTTTGCTTCTCGACAGCGCAAAGAAGGGCGGCCTGGGGGGCATGTTCGGCATGCTGAAAGGCCTGGTGGGCTCCAAGAGCTTGACCAGAGAGGACATGGACCCCGTCCTGGAAAAAATGAAGGATCACCTGATCGGTACGTCGGGATCCGCTGCGAGTGGGTTCGGTGGGAGCCCTCGACATCGGGGCAATGGTTTGGTCTGGTGGGGATCCTCCACGCCAACGCCATCCTTCCCTCGACGCTGATGTTCAGCATGCGTAATGCTCTCAGCAGCGCTAACTCCTTTTTTATAAATTTTTTTTTTTTTAATTTTTTTTTTAAAGCAAAAAACGTGGCTGCTGAGATCGCCGTCCAGCTCTGCGAATCGGTGGCTAAAAAACTGGAAGGGAAAGTGATGGGAACGTTCACCAGTAAGTGGCTGCGCCACCTCGTTGGTTTGGGACTCGGGAGTGTTCTCCAGCCGTGACAATTTTTATTTTTCCCCATCTCCTCCTTCCCAGCGGTGACATCGACAGTGAAGCAAGCCCTGCAGGAAGCTCTGGTGCAGATCCTCCAGCCCCAGCGCCGTGTGGACGTCCTCCGCGACGTCATGGACGCCCAACGCCATCGCCGACCCTACGTCGTCACCTTCTGCGGCGTCAACGGCGTCGGGAAGTCCACCAACCTGGCCAAGGTTGGTCCTGCTGCTTCTCTGGAAAAATGAAGATGAGGTCTGGTTGCCGCTAACGGGTTTTTTTTTATGTTGTCACCTCCAGATCTCGTTCTGGCTCATCGAGAACGGTTTCAGTGTCCTCATCGCCGCTTGCGACACGTTCCGCGCCGGAGCGGTGGAGCAGCTCCGCACCCACACCCGTCGCCTCAACGCTTTGCACCCTCCGGAGAGCCACGGCGGGCGCACCATGGTGCAGCTCTACGAGAAGGGCTACGGCAAGGACGCCGCGGGGATCGCCATGGAGGCCATCTCCTACGGTGGGCTGGATAAATGGGGTGGGGAAGGCGCCGTTTTTTGGGGAAGAGTCCTGCTGAACGTTGTTTTCTCGCTGGCCCAGCGCGGAACCAGGGTTTCGACGTGGTTTTGGTGGACACGGCCGGCCGCATGCAGGACAACGCTCCCTTGATGACGGCATTGGCCAAACTCATCGCCGTCAACGCTCCCGATCTGGTTTTGTTCGTTGGGGAAGCGCTGGTGGGAAATGAGGCTGTGGATCAGCTGGTGGGTGTCAAATCTTTCATTTTCTGAACAATCGGGGAGGGGAAAAGAAACGCTTTTGTAGGTTTTATCAGAAATTTGGGCAGCAGCAGCACCACAAACGCGTTTCTTTGCACTGTTTCCTTCCTCAGGTCAAGTTCAACAAGGCCCTGGCTGATCACTCCATGGCCCAGACGCCGCGGCTCATCGACGGGATCGTCCTCACCAAGTTTGACACCATCGATGACAAGGTAAGGAGGCCGTCGGGACCGCTCTGCGCTGGAATTGTCAAACGGGGTGCTGTGGGACACTGTCCTTTTGCGTTCAAGCCATTTAAAAAAGCAGCTTAGGAGTTTGATTTCTGCCCATGTGGAAAATGGGGCCATAAAATTGACGTCACGGCAGCGTAGGGACCCCCCAGGTCGGAGAATAACGAGGAGGCTGAATATTTAACAGGCTTTTCGGCGTGTTTTCCCTGAGGACGTAGCGCCAGATTTGGAGACTTAACGGTTCTTCTCGTCCTCGGCAGGTGGGTGCCGCCATCTCCATGACCTACATCACGAGCAAACCCATTGTTTTCGTTGGTACCGGACAAACTTACTGTGATCTGCGAAGCCTTAACGCCAAGGCCGTGGTCGCAGCGCTCATGAAGGCCTAAAAAAAAAAAATAAATCCACCAAATCGCTGTTTGCAGATGTCCGAGAAGAACATGCTTTACCCCTTACCGACTAGTCCTGCCCGTGTAGTGCAGAGCAGAATGAAGGGATACCGGCCAAAGGGGTTATTTTCTTTTTTTTCTTTGGATAAAACCTCTTTTATCCAACAAGAGCCGTTCTGCTGGGTTCCTTCATTCTGTTTTCAGCGGGGAGGCTGAAGCCAGAGCTTTGTATTCTTCGTGCTGCACGGGGACAGCGCAAGGACCTGCTGTGCTTTGCTGGGGGTTTGAAGGTGGGTTTTTTTGAGCTGCTTTTGATTTCTTTTTTTTTTTAAAGAGTGATTTTTGGCAGGTTAGATCTGGCTGTTTGCTAGTAGCAGCTCCACCAAAGCTGAAAAACCAAAAAATGGTGACAGCCTGCGCTGAGATGCTGAATTGCCTTAAGGGCCCCGTTTTTGTTGTCACCGGGACACGGGAGCAGGGTACCTGGACACGGCAGCTCGGTCCCATAGCGCTGATCACGGCTGGAGGAGGAGGGAAGGCAGTGTCCCTGCCTGGCTCCTGGCCTCAGTGGTATTTGCTAGGAGAAAAAAAAAAAATGAAGACTGGAAGATAGTGGTGGCTGCTTGCTGCTTTCCTGCACCCTTCCTGCCCCCCTTCGAGTGCCTCTCCAGCCCGGTCTGAAGTGCTCCACGGAAAAATACAAAACTCTCTTCCGATGTCTTGTAGCTCTGTATCGCAGATGTGCTCTAGTGCAATAAATCGACCGCTGTCTGCTAAGAGACATAATTTATATCAAATAATAAACTTCAGAATTTGTTCTCGGTGTATAACTAACTCGTCCCTCTCCAGCCGGGAGATGTTTCCAACTCCTGGGGGAGTTTGTAAATCACACATGAGACAAAAGTGAAGTTTAAACAGGGCTTTAATACCAGCTTCAGCATAGAAAATACTGTACAGGAAAAAGGACTAGAAAACTAGAGCTTCAAGTAAAAAACAACAAAAAAGAGCTCAAATTTCATGGTTTGTAATTGAAAGTACAGAATACAAAGGCACTGAGTGTGAAATGAGAGAGACCACGCTCCCCAGGCGCGTGCAGCCTCGTTAAAAAGATAATTGCTACATAGATAATTACTCCATTAAACTGTCTGAGGAGCCTCATGCCTGAAGGGTCCGGGCTTGGCTCGGCGCGGGCGGGCGGCCGCTCGGCAGCAGCCGGGTTCGTTCTGCCCCAGGAGCTGCCGGCGCTGGCTTAGGCCCGGCCTCAGGGGCACAAATCCTGCGACAAGGCTCAGGCTCAAGCGCTGAATCCTGCGGGAAAGTCAGAACTGCGCCAAACCCACCCGAGAGGCTGCTGTGCTCTGGGGGAATCGCGCTGGGGCTGGAAGGGACGAAGGCTGGCTCAGCTCGGCGCAGTCTCACCTTTAATCCCGGCGTGGGGAGCGGCGGAGCCGTTAGGCACACCTAGGAGAGAGCAACGACGAGGTGACAGCGCAGACACGGCTGAAAACAGCGAACATTCGACGCGATGAGGGCTGCAGAGGCTTTCCTGGCTGGTTTTACCCTCAGCACACACGCCAGCAACGCTCCAGCGAGCAAACTCGCTGCTTTTTCCCCATTTTGTGATTTATTGGTGTGCTAAAGCTCAGCCTGAGGAGCATGACGGTCAGCGAGGCCGAAACGCCCTTTCCTTTCGCTACAAAGGGAATAAACAACCGCAGCCGCGCATTAAAAATAATGTTTGGACGTGTTGGAAACACCAGAGCTGTTTAAGTGATAACAGTAAACCTCAAATTCAGCTGTGCTTGAAGACAATTTTTTTTGGGAAAAAAAGAAAAGCTTAAGGAATAAAGTAGCCTAGAGAACGGGGGCTATGAACGCTGTTTGTATGCCAAAGTCCCCGGTGACGGTTAAAAACAGTGACGGGATCCCCAAATGAAGTGCAGCCTGTACCTGCTCGGCCCCGCGTGGTGATCTCGCTCGTCAGCCTGTCGAAGTACTCGGGTAAGTCGGTGTATTCGTCGCCATAGGAAATGACTTTAATCCCTTTGTCCAGCATGTTCTCGCGGAGCTTTTTAAACTCGTCCACGTCTCCCCTCCGTACGAGCATGAAGTGCTCCAGGTCGGATTTGTGCTTCACTGCCTCTAAAAACAGGGCCTGAAACGTGGTGTCATCAACAGTCCAGCCACAGCCCAAGAACAGGAATGACTTATTTTCATACAGCTTCTGAATCTCTCGCTTTAAAAAAGGGGAAAGACCTTCTTAGTCAAGACACAAAGACAGGACAGCACCTGCCTGATCGCTGAGGAGGCTCGCCAGGAGGGGAATCATCCCATCGTCCTCAACACGAGCTTTTCCAGATTAGAAAATCCATCCCTCCTCTGTTTTATAAAATTAAAGACTCTCCCGCCACCCCGTGTAAAGCCCAGACTTTAAACTTGGCCAAGTCTGCTCCCCGTTAACGTACGGAGCGATACGTATACCCAGAGCGTGCGGGACCCCCGCAGAACAGGCGAGGCTGCCTCACCATCACCTCGGTGTTGCGCAGGACGTTCTGGTAGCCGGCCGGGTGGAGCACGATGCCGCTGGGGTTGGTGTAAACGCCGTGGATGTGCAGAACGCTGAGCTTCCTCTTTTCTTGCGCCCATTCCAGCACCTGCGCGAAACAAAACCCTCCCGAAATGTCACCTGAATGGTGAATGTGATGGGAAGAGACTGAATAAATTCAGGAAAAGGGGGGGAAACTCTCTGAAAATTATCTCAGCATCTTTCTCAAGCCTCAAAAATTTACCTTCTTTTCATCAGTCAGGTCGAGAGACTCCAGATGCTTCCCCTGGTGCGCTGCGTACAGCTCCAGCAGGTTATCGAAGTTTGTGGTTAACACCAGCGCCCCGTTTTCCATCAAGTGAAGCACAGACTGAAGCAGCTGCTTCCCCGAATCTTCCATTTTCGATTCCAGGTCATCAAACACCTCGTATAAACAGTCTTTGAAAAACGTTGAGCGGACGTTGCTTGTGCGCTGAGAAGGGAAAAGAGATCAAGATCAGAGCTGGGCTGTTTTTAACGCTTCGTGGTAAACAACTCGGTGAAAAACCATCCACGTATTTCTCAAAGAACTCTGCGAAAGCAAACAGAGCACTCGTGGCTCCTTGTAGACAGAGGAATCGTTGGGGGCACGGCAGAGAACCCAGCTTGGTGATTTCCAAAACCCAAATCCCATCCTGTGCGCAGGGTACAAAATATTTACGTAGAATAATATAACGGACACTCACCGGAGACAGCTTCTGGATAAGGTCGTGGGCAACGTGAACCAAGTTCTTGTCTTCGTGGAGACACTTCTGAAAGTGTTTGCTCTCTTCATCCTCCAGGAGATCAAAGTCGATCGCAGCATCCAGGAGGGCCTGGATTAATCCCTTCCAAGATTTCAGCGCTGGGACCTGGGGAGCGACGGCTGCGCTGATTCCTGTCCCGATCACCAAAACAAGTTCTTGAGGCTTCTTGGTTTTGAGGCTTGGCAGCAGCTTCCTGCGGGAGGAGAAAGTAGCACAGCTGAGACCAGGATGTCTCGGGTCGTGGAATGTGCGAACCGAGGACGAGAGAGGTACCCTCTGTCTAAATTTAAATTTTGAATCAACGTGTCTGTCCTCGGTAGCTGCAGAGACACATACATACTCTTTCTGCACGAGACACGGCACGCGTGGGGAATAGATGTGGCCGGGGCTGCCAAACGGGGGCCTGAGGACAGCAGCCCCCTTTATCCCATCTTTGGGAAGCCCAGAGGATACAAATTGTCTCACGAAAGAGCTGCGGGGCTGTATTCTCCTTCCTCCTCCTCCCATTTTCCCAGCTTTAGACCTGCACAGCACTTTGAAATTTGATGTTTCGTATTTTTTAAGGAGATGTGCTTCTCCCCGTTTCGCCTTGCCGGGTGTCACGCTGCTTTTCCAAAGCAGTGGATCAACTCCAGCTTCCCAGAGGAGGGAAGCAGTTGTCAGAGGGTTTTAATTTTGGGACTGAAAGCCTCACCCGCAAAAAATAAATTAGCATTCATGCTAATGAGCTAGTAGAAAAACACAACGAGAAACCCCGGGACTGAAATCTGAAATAAAAACAAATACACAAGTCTCAAGGTCCTGCGCCACGGATCTGAACAAGACATTCTGTTCCCACGCTGATAAATACACTTGTTTCTATGCCAGTATCCGCAGCAAGGAAAAAAATAATCTCCCAGCGTCTTTTCTCGCTTGGAGAACTGTAAAACGACCTAATTATTAGTACGGGGAGCTTCCAGGGAGGAATTATTTAGCCTTTACGTGCAGAAAAATTGTGCTAATTTGAGCAACTGCTTGTCCTCATGGGAACTGCTGCCCAACTCCAGCGAAAAAGCACGGCCACCGCGTCCGACATGACCCTACGTGCAGACAGGGTTAACTGTGATGGAAACCATGGAGACAGCACAGTAAAAACCAGCTCTCTGTGCAACCACGCAGCCTGGCTTAGGGCTTTAAAAACCTGGCCAAAAAAGTCCGTTCAGGGCATTAAAGGCCTTTGTTCCATGTGCTGCAGGAAAATCCAGGGCTAGAGGCAGCACGCTTTTCTTGGAGCAGTGGCCGAAACGACCGCTGGGGCTTGGTGCCGAGTGTCGCGTTCTTTAAAGAACAAAGGAAGGTTACAGAAAAAAGCTTTTATTAGAAGAGATTCACTGGAGTAGAATTCCATTTACCTGGGCTTTTTTGCAGGTGGCATTCCATCTTCCAACAATGTTCCTTTACCCAGGCTGACCGTAGAAGCCATCCAGTTTCTAGAGCAGACAAATCACAAGGAAAGTCACTACACACAGGCGATACATGGAACAGACCCACAGCCCAGGTTTTTCCCCCGGGGGAAGATAAACACGGGGTTTTGTTATCTTTATGAGATCACCTTTGGGCTGAGAATTGCACTTTTTTGTTTCGGAACTTTGCCCCACGGCTCTCACCCACCTCCTTAACTTCCTCTGCAACAGAACTCGATGAAATCCTAAAGCTGTTCTGTACAAAACCACGCTGCGGTCGCCACAGTTTGCCAGACTCTTCATTTCACCGGCTCATTTTTGCCCGAGAGCCCGGAGGAGGTCCTCCCCCATTCCAAGGCGATGCCTGTCAGCAAACTTGGGAACACAGCGGGAGGGAAGAAAGACAAAAAGATTTTTGTTGGCTCCAAAAAAGCCAGCGAGAGCGTTTCATTCCCTGGTGATGAGAGAAGGATTATCCAGCCTGCCATCCGTCTGCAGGCGGTGGGATACGACCTTAAAGGGTGTTACACGGCCGAGAACCCTTTCAACATGAGATACAAAAGGTCTGCCAGCCACAGACCTCTCCAGGATCCTCTCCACCGACTGTTAAAAGGAAAACAAAACCTCAGCTGTGCTGCAAACATTGTCAGGGATCATTTAATCCTCCCAAAACCCTTCACAACCTGCCTCCCGAAACTCCACTGAGCCTATGCTGCCCAAATACCTCAAATAATCAGGTTTTTATTTTACTGGAGAGCCCAGATTTCGGATAAAAGTTCCAAACGCATTTAGGACGCAAGGAGCCGGGCTGCAGCCGCCTGCTCGCACCTCCTGGCTTTACACTCCCCACCCTGCAGGGCCCGCAGCCTCCTCCGTCGCGTTGGACTGTTTCCAACCCGACAGCACCTCGGGGTCATCGAGTGCATTTTTAAGTACTTTCAGAGCACTAAAGACATTTCAAAAGTCATTCTGAACTTAGAAACCCACCCTTTGTAATTACAGCTATCAACAAATAGTTTTCCAATATCACGGGCTTCATTTCTATTTAATAGATAGCGATAAAAGGCCCCTCCCCAGCCCCGGACAGCCCCGCTGAGGGAGCCGGAGCGGTGCCGGGGTCTCTCCTCACGGCCGCTGCCTCCCCGCAGCGCGCGGCACTCACCCGCCTCCATGAGGACACGCCCCGGCCCC
>VZTO01028102.1:200179-237466 GCA_013400615.1 Syrrhaptes paradoxus | reverse complement strand
TTTTTTTTTTTATACATAACAAAGCTGTTAATTAGTTCTTGACAAGATTAATAGGGACTTATTTTGACATAATTAGAGCTAATTCCATCACTCCTGAGGCTAAGGCTGTGCTAGAACAGAGGCTGACAAGCTTTATAGGTAAACATAAATTCAAAAGTACTCCATTTTACAAAGTACTTGTCTTACAAAGGTTTAACACAAATATGCATGGAAAAGCTGTGTATACAAAGTGTGTTTTACAAGAAGACGTGTGAAAGAAAAACAATTTTTCATAGGGTGTAATGGAGTATAATATAGTGAGTAGTTGTTATTTCTCACAGACTTCTATATTTCTAGGCTGAATCCTTTGCTTTTATACTTTTGCATATTCAGTGCCAGAAAGAAAGCAAATTGGCTTTTCTGTGGAAATAAGGCTAAAGCTCTGTCTTCGAAAACCTTATGTAAAACTCTCATTTGCTTGATTAGGTNCGTGTGAAAGAAAAACAATTTTTCATAGGGTGTAATGGAGTATAATATAGTGAGTAGTTGTTATTTCTCACAGACTTCTATATTTCTAGGCTGAATCCTTTGCTTTTATACTTTTGCATATTCAGTGCCAGAAAGAAAGCAAATTGGCTTTTCTGTGGAAATAAGGCTAAAGCTCTGTCTTCGAAAACCTTATGTAAAACTCTCATTTGCTTGATTAGGTTATTTGGATGATTAGGACATAACGGGAGTTATTTACAGGTAGGTCAGAAAGAGGAGTAACTATCCATACCCTTTAGAACCTAATAATAATTGTTTAGACTCTTCCAATTATTTTTTGTCAAGCTCCACAGGAATGAGTGCAATGCAGGCCTTCATGTAGCACTTCTCTGAACCATTGCCTCTTCACTGGAAGAAATAGGGACTTCAGAATCATAGAATCATAAAATAGTTTGGATTAGAAGGAACCTTTAAAGATCACCTAGTCCAACTCCCCTGCCACAGGCAGGAACACCTCCCACTAGCCCAGGTTGCTCAAAGCCTCATCCAGCCTGGCCTTGAACCCCTCCAGGGATGGGGCATCCACAGCTTCTCTGGGCAACCTGGGCCAGTGTCTCACCACCCTCAAAGTAAAAGACCTCCTTATACCCAGTCAAAAACTACCCTCTTTGAGTTTAAAATAATTTGTCACAACAGACCCTGGTAAAAAGTCTTTCTCCATCTTTCTTATAAGCTACCTTTATATACTGAAAGGCCACAATAAGGTGTCCCCAGAGCCTTTCATTCTCCAGGCTGAAGAGCCCCAGCCCCAACCTCTCTTCATAAGAGGGGTGCTCCTGCCCTCTGATCATTTTCGTGGTCCTCCTCAGGACCCTCTCCAACAGGTCCATGTATTTCTTGTACTGGGGACCCCAGAGCTAGGTGCTATGCTCCAGGTAAGGTCTCAAAAGAGAAGCATAAGTGAGGTATGAATTAAATACAGAGTAATCGGACTCAGTACACACTTGCTGGACTAAATTTATATTACTTAAAAATAGATACTGAGAACAATAGTAATTGTCTGAGTTTTGACCTGATAAAAATGTGTTTTTAAAATTCTGTATTGAAATACTATGTCATTATGAATCTGGTACTAACTTCCTTCTCTTTGAGAGAAATAAGCACCACTGAAAGGTTTTATTGATCTGAGAAGAGCAAGGCTTGCATTTAGACAGATGAATCTTTCTAAATTTAATGTATTTCTTTTTTATTAAGTAACAAAGATTTTTTGAATGTTTAAAGGTATCTCTGCCTTAAATCCATTTGCAAAGTGCACATTCTAGATCCGCTTCTAAATCTAACCATAGTGAAAAAAACTAATGTATTTATGTTCTTGTTTCATGATCTCTGTTTACTTGTTCATAGTCTCTGAGAGGTCGTCTACTTGAAAAAGGCTGAATATCTCTAAGGTATTGCTTAAAAATAATTTTTTTTCCTGAGACATGATTACCACTCATGCATTTACTTAAAAGCTGTGCTCAGAGATATAGGATATATTGAATGTAAGGTCAAAAAAGATGCAGTCATACTAGAGAAAGGACAGAGAGGGACAGCTGATGATCATTGATTTCTGCATGAGAAGTGTCTGAACGGATAAAAGCTATTTGTCATGAAAAGCGAAACACTGAAGGGAAGATTATCACCAAGTTCTGAAAAACCATAAGTAGTATGGGAAAAGGTGAACAGGGAGTGACTGCTGACAAGTTATCATGGTATATGGGCTTTTGGACATCAAATGTAATAGCAATATTCATGCTCAAAGAATCAAAGGAAGGTGACTATTAACATATAATTAAACAATGGCCAGTTCATGAAAGGAATGGACCATGGGATTTTTTTCTCACATGAATACACCATGTCAAATTTGAGGAAGCCATTCCAGCTGCAAGTATGGTCTTTGGCATGGGTTCTTCAAGACTGTTCTTGCATAAAAGTGCCACCTGCTTGCCTATTTTCCTGTGACTACCTACTCTTGGAGACCAGATACTGATACAGATGGGCCTTTGTTCTGTTCCAGGATTGTTGTTCTGAGGTTCTGGAAAGATTATTTTTTAAAAATTAGACATGGGGATCAATGTATTAAATCATAAGAGGGCTTTCTATTCAGATAAGCTACAAAGCATGGAAAAAGTCAAAAGTAGACTTGAAATTCCAACTCCCTGGAGCCATATGGTAGTTTAACCTTACCTTTGAATTAAGTAAAACAAAGCTAGCCTGGGTGTGGGCTGTTTGGTAGGTTAGACATGTCTTTGGGAACCAGCCTGAACAGATGGCCACCACGCACTGGTGCCAATCGAGGAAGCTGGGTGTTTAGAAGGGTTTCCTCCTGCGCTTCTTCCCAAGCTTGCTGGCATGTTTAGAGTCAAAGGGAGTAGGCCTTCTGAAAAGTCCCATTTTTACATCCCTGGAACAAATAACGTGCTCTGACCATTTAACTATAATAGCTTATGGGTTCAGTGTTCCAATATGAACCACTTCATCTGGTGCTTTAATCTCAATGCTATAATAGTGTATTTGGCTTAGAAGGCAAGAACAAAAGAAGGTGTCTTGAGAGTGCGGAGCTATGAAGTAACCACATGTAGCACTTCTGACGTAAAGCACATTTGTAAAGCTTCAAACTAATCTCTTGCTAACACGAGAGAACATTTCTGTACAAACAATATTTTCTTCTTCTTAAACTTGGGTATAACTGTCCCAGTCTTGACTTTATCCAACTGTATAGAAAGTTCTCTATGTGATAAATAAGACTTAACTTCAGATGTTAAATATTTCCCCTCCATATTTTCCAAGTGTTGTTTTTAACTACACATACTAAATCTTCAAAACTTTATTTCAAATTTCTGAGAGCACGTCATTTTATCTTTAAATGGTTATAAGGAAGCACATACTCAGATCGAAAAACTGTGTGCCAGGAAAGTCCCTATGCTACTTGGAACAAAAAGTTTGCCTGAAGTATTTACAGCTAGGAAGATGACAGGTCATCTCAGAAGGCACTTTCAGCATCTGAATGCTGCATTAAAAATCCCAACCCATCATTTAGGTGCCACTAACATTCATCAAATTCCCACCTAACCCTCTAGGTACCTTAAGTGCCTGATTTACAGATTAAGGGGTTAGTCACAGAACTTTAGCACTGTCATGCTTTTTCTGTTCTTAATGGACAGAAGTAGCTCCTACAGGCTGACTACAAGTGGCTGCATTAGGCTTCTGCTCTCAAATGCCCTGCAGGGCAGATTATTTTTTCTCAGCAGGGAACAAAAAGGGAATGGTGAACATTAGTGTCCCAGACATTATCCTTGCTATCCTTTGTGATTATTCCACGTAATTTCCCATGTGACATCTAAACTGAGAGACTCCAGAGAAGAAGAAGGTTCCCAATCTGAGTGTAAATCTGTCCTAACTCCACATGAAAGTAGGATTTAAGCTCAACCCAGACATCTCCCAGATCTTGTTTACTGGGGAAAGATAACTGAGGCATAGGCTGGCTGTTTTCTATGGTGAACTTTTAAGAGGTCTTTGCTTTGAAACACTGCAGGGTCTTCTGTGATGCAGAGCTACAGGTCAGTTTAGGTGCAGCTCAGGACTTTTGCATTTCTGTGGCAGGAAATGTCTGTTTTGAGGATGTCCAGGAGTAAGGTGTTATACTCATGTTTCATCCTTTTACATGACTTCATCCTCTTGTCCTGCCTAGCTCATCGATATGACCTGAACCAACAGACCTGCTGTAAGCAAAGTCTGAAACAGACCGACAAATACAACGTTGGTACCTTCACACACAATCAGGGTATTCTAGGCTGTAGATTTCCTTCTTCTGCCTGAGATTAAAACTCATTTTGTGTTAAATATTTGACTATTAATTTGAGTGGTAAGTGGAATGTAGTTTTCTGTACAATCCTGTTTGTGTTTTTTTTTTAGAATTAGCTGTAACTTTAGTTAAATCATGGGGAGATGTGTGTTCAAGGCTTTTCTTAAAGAAAATCTATTATTTGTCCAAGTCAAACTGAAATATTTATTTTCAAAACCTCCTTCAAACTGAAAATGTAGAGAAAGTTTTTCTAAAACTATTTTTAACAAAAGCTAGGGTCTTTTTTTTTTTTTTTCAGAAAATAGAAAGTTTTCTGAAATCCTGAATCCATGCTTTGAAATTAGAAGGGGCAAAACTAGCAGCCACCTCAACACTCCCCAGGTGCCAGAGATAGTCCCACCACCCTCATACCCCTCCCAAACCCTTTTCTCTACCTCACAGTAGTGTTTCAATCCCAAACCCGTTACTTCCAGGGTGGGTCTTCCTTTCCCCTGCCCCTTCCAGGGTTCTCACACCGAGACCTAGGCTGTCCCACTGTGCCCGCCGGCTGAGCAGGCGTGGTGCTCAGCAGTGAGCTGCCCACTGCTTAGCAGGGAGCAGGGAGGCCGAACAAGGCATGTTAATAATTAAATGTAGTCGACCAAATGTGCTGTTTGATGAGCCTGAGCTGTTAATAAACTGTGTGACATGCATAAGTGAGCTGGATTACTTCACTGTGTCCTTTTCTCTCCTATTTTCAAATATACTCATCCAGAGACAACTCAACCTCTGCTGTTACCAAGTGCAAACCTGATGATAAAACAGCTGAGGAGCATTCAGGATTGGCTCCAGAGAAGTCAGGGACACCAAACACCTCGCTTGCTTTGAAAATGAAAAAAAATTCTTACCTATTTAACAAACAGAACAAGTGAAACCAATCCAAGAAGTCACTTAGCAAAACACTGCACAGGGCTTTTCATTCCCCACCTTGGCAGAAGACAATGGTGGAGATGACTTACATATGAGAGCTGTTCGTCATATATGGAAACAGTTATAAAAATGTTGTCAGCATGCTTTCATCTGAAAATATGATATATTTAAATACAAAACGTTACGCTGTTTCCAACAGGAGATGCTTTAATCTAGAGAAATGAACATTTCATTTATCGCTACGTTAAAAAAATGTCCTTAGTAAAATACTATGATTTTTCATCTTGTGTGTTAGTTTTGGCATGGAATTTCACAGGATTTTGTAACTAACACATATGTAATCATGTAAAAAGTAATAATAAAAATTAAAAAAATCTGGGAAAAGTATTCAGGGCCTTTCAAAATTACGTTCAGGTCCAGCAATGCCCCTCAATGCACTTAGTGCATGACTACGTTCATAAATAAACCTATATACAGGTAGATCTATAGCTATGCTTATAATGGTAGAGAAGTCTTCTAGCACTGATTTTCTGCCTCTTCCAGCTCTTTCTTGAAACTTAAAAACTTAAACTGAGTTTACCTTCTATCAAGTTTAGGTCCTAAAAATAAAATTCCTGAAGAGGTTTATTGCACAGTGCAGCAACTTCTGTAGTTAGGGTGATTTAAACTATCTTTTATAATTTTGTATATATAAAATTTCCTGCCTCTATTTGCTCAATTTCCTAAAGTTTTAATAGCTTGCCTTGTCTTTTATCCCATCGTTTTGCTATGGTTTACTTAAATTTAGTTGATATACTCAAGAACATACATCCCAGAGTAAAATCCCATCACAGATTTCTTTTCATATGGAGGAATTAGATGCCTTTTACGGGTATAAATGTAAGATACTCAAAAATAATCTTTCTTATAGGTTTAGATTGAGAAATACAGAGTCTTTTCTTTTACCCTTTCAAGGTAAAAACCGAACTTATCTCTTATTAGGAGTGAGCCAAAAACTTGTCCTCTTCTCCTTGTGCTCACACGTAATGAATTTTTAAGGTTTTCAATAATAATCTTAATGAACAAGTCAGGGAATTAGTTGGCTGTGTAAGTGACTGCGATCAGGTCACTTAAAGGGTAAGACAATCTTAAAATTAGTGAGGCACTGGGGAAGGCTATTTGGAACATTTCAAAATGTATATGTCAAGATATTCAGGAAACCTTTTTAACTCCACCTTTTGCTATAAAGAAGAGGCCTCCCACTGGCTGAAAAATGACAAAACATCCATATATAATTTAATTCATTTTAGTATAATTTTCCACATTATTTTATTTGGAATAAAAGACACAAGTTTGCACGGCTTCTCAGCAAGTCTCTGCTTTATTTGAATTTCTGCATTTTGGTAGTGCACAGCAGGACAAATACAAGCAGAGTTTCTTTTACCCCTTAAATAATGGAGACTGACAGTGTATTGGAAAAACATATATCTATGAACAGTGCTTGGTGTAATTCCTTTTGTCAAGAAGGTCAGAGGCATAGCAGCTGGTAAAACCTGGTTGTTGTGACAATAACATGTACAACATGTATGCATGTCTTTCCCTTTCGTGGTTGCCAAGTCCACGGATGACAACCTACTGCTGCTACCCATGACTGGAACTAAACTGTGGGTTCAGCCAGTGGAGAACTCATTCAAAAGTAATTTTTCAGACTCTGACATTTTTTTTTGTTTCATGATCAAAACAAAATGAGAATCCTTGGGCTACATTTAATTTAATATTTTTTCTGGTTTTAATTTTTATGTATGCCATGTTATTATCAATCAGGACAGAGGATTAAGTGCCATAAAGTATTTACACAAGGAAACTTTTGTTTGTTACACAGAGTTTTATTCTCATTAGTGGTATCTTTTTTATGTTCCAATGGTCTACATCAGAAATTCTGAGTCTTGTGCACATGTGTGTGATTGTAGAAAAATAAAATGCCAAAAGACAAAAGTGAATTGACAGTGTGGATATTTCTGAAAAACAGAAGTGAAATAAAGCAAAGATCAGATCAAACTTGTATGGAACAAAAAAACATTATGATCATGAACATTTCAGAAATGCTTTTATGTGAATAAGAAATACATTGTAAACACAGCTGATATTTCACAATTGATTCTCTCTGCTCACAGTTTGAAGAGGATCTGTGTAGAATGAAGATGGTTCAAATTCCAATACACTAATGAGGATGAAAAGCCAAAAGCTTGAATCATCCGAAGGAAGTTGAAGTTTTTCAAGGTAAAAATGCTTCTGAAGTTTGTGTTTTCATTGGTTCTGAAAAAAAAAAGAAACACCCACCAAAACCCCTCTCGCAGCAAAACGTCAACACTTTTAAAGTATTTTATAGCTTTCACTTCAAATGTCAGGCAGGGTCTGCCTACAGCTAAGACAAATTAACCATTCTGTATTGTAACTGTTCTCTCTTAAGTTACGGTTAGTAACACAAAAGACTAACATGTTTAATATACTGTTGGTCTAACCCACTCTAGTGATGGAAAATGAGCAATTTACAATTTTTTTTAAATAAATCATTTCACCAGTTGATTTTTCAGAGAAAACACAGTGTATTACTTGGCGTAAGTGGTAGGATATTGTGCAACACACAACAAAGTTCATACTTTCAGTTCATAGCAGTGTTCGAGCATAGCTTCACTGGGGTCAGTGCTGCTGCAACGAATTACATCAGCCAAGGATCTGCTATTGAACTGGACTGGAGATTTAGTGTGTATCATAGACAGAAAAAAATGCCCTATTCATAATGAAAAAGTAAGAACAAAACCTTGAGTCCCTAGTCCAAAAAAAATCCTGCAACCAACAAGTTGTAGTTATTGTTGATTTCAGCGGCTCATTATCCACTCTTCACTCAGCCACACTACGTATTTGTTTTGGGGTATTTTGCTTCTAGATACCAGATACAGAAAATAACATAGCTTAAGGGTCATGGAAGGGGCAAAGTGACATAATGAAACATAGAAATAAAGAAATCAGCAGAACTACCTGGGAGACCAAAAATAGAACAAAGAAAACCCCTTCCAGAAGTCTGTTGTTCATGTCAGCAGAAAGGTTTGACATGAAAAATTATAAAAATTACAAATATTTTCCTTTTGTTTTTTAAACAAAAAAGTATGTTTGCTTTAATCAAATCTAAGACTCTAAAGCACCTAAGTAAAATCCCACTTTCTGCTTCCAGAAATGTAAAAAGAACACAACAGCTCAAAGCAATAACAAACCTTTTCCTCATTCTGGCTTCAGCAGATGCCACTTTTCTCAAGTTTTAGAAGATGAAAGAATTCCTCTAAAGGACACATGCAAAATAATCTGCTAGAAGGGAAGCTCTGTTTAGGAAAATATATGCCATTTTCGAATGGTGCCCTCACTGAAAAATGGTAGACCTGAACCTTAAGTCTACATTCACACATCATCTTTCAAAACATACATCAGACCATGAATGAAAAATGTTAGTGCCATTGTGGGGTATCAGTTAAGAAAAATATGGAAGGTTTTTATACTACAATTTCCTTCACAAATTGGTGAGTTTATGTCTGCCAGAAGATTATCTGCTCTTTGGGGAACATATGTAATACGACAGTTGTAAATTCTATCACATTTTTCTTCTTGAGTGTTCACGGACAGGATGCTGCACTTTAAAGAAATACTGTGAGACTGAAAATTTGAGGTCAATGGGTCTGGTTGGCTACAACTGAGTGGATATTCTATATTTAATTAAGTGGCTGATCCTGAGAGAATAATCATCTGCTGTCTCCACTAACCTGAAGATGTGACTGCTCAAGACTTTTAAAGTCACTCCCTAAAAGTTGAGATTAGCAGCTGAAGAATTCATCCTGTGCCTCATGGGACGTCAGGTTCANTTTTTTTTGTTTCATGATCAAAACAAAATGAGAATCCTTGGGCTACATTTAATTTAATATTTTTTCTGGTTTTAATTTTTATGTATGCCATGTTATTATCAATCAGGACAGAGGGTTAAGTGCCATAAAGTATTTACACAAGGAAACTTTTGTTTGTTACACAGAGTTTTATTCTCATTAGTGGTATCTTTTTTATGTTCCAATGGTCTACATCAGAAATTCTGAGTCTTGTGCACATGTGTGTGATTGTAGAAAAATAAAATGCCAAAAGACAAAAGTGAATTGACAGTGTGGATATTTCTGAAAAACAGAAGTGAAATAAAGCAAAGATCAGATCAAACTTGTATGGAACAAAAAAACATTATGACCATGAACACTTCAGAAATGCTTTTATGTGAATAAGAAATACATTGTAAACACAGCTGATATTTCACAATTGATTCTCTCTGCTCACAGTTTGAAGAGGATCTGTGTAGAATGAAGATGGTTCAAATTCCAATACACTAATGAGGATGAAAAGCCAAAAGCTTGAATCATCCGAAGGAAGTTGAAGTTTTTCAAGGTAAAAATGCTTCTGAAGTTTGTGTTTTCATTGGTTCTGAAAAAAAAAAGAAACACCCACCAAAACCCCTCTCGCAGCAAAACGTCAACACTTTTAAAGTATTTTATAGCTTTCACTTCAAATGTCAGGCAGGGTCTGCCTACAGCTAAGACAAATTAACCATTCTGTATTGTAACTGTTCTCTCTTAAGTTACGGTTAGTAACACAAAAGACTAACATGTTTAATATATTGTTGGTCTAACCCACTCTAGTGATGGAAAATGAGCAATTTACAATTTTTTTTTAAATAAATCATTTCACCAGTTGATTTTTCAGAGAAAACACAGTGTATTACTTGGCGTAAGTGGTAGGATATTGTGCAACACACAACAAAGTTCATACTTTCAGTTCATAGCAGTGTTCGAGCATAGCTTCACTGGGGTCAGTGCTGCTGCAACGAATTACATCAGCCAAGGATCTGCTATTGAACTGGACTGGAGATTTAGTGTGTATCATAGACAGAAAAAAATGCCCTATTCATAATGAAAAAGTAAGAACAAAACCTTGAGTCCCTAGTCCAAAAAAAATCCTGCAACCAACAAGTTGTAGTTATTGTTGATTTCAGCGGCTCATTATCCACTCTTCACTCAGCCACACTACGTATTTGTTTTGGGGTATTTTGCTTCTAGATACCAGATACAGAAAATAACATAGCTAAAGGGTCATGGAAGGGGCAAAGTGACATAATGAAACATAGAAATAAAGAAATCAGCAGAACTACCTGGGAGACCAAAAATAGAACAAAGAAAACCCCTTCCAGAAGTCTGTTGTTCATGTCAGCAGAAAGGTTTGACATGAAAAATTATAAAAATTACAAATATTTTCCTTTTGTTTTTTAAACAAAAAAGTATGTTTGCTTTAATCAAATCTAAGACTCTAAAGCACCTAAGTAAAATCCCACTTTCTGCTTCCAGAAATGTAAAAAGAACACAACAGCTCAAAGCAATAACAAACCTTTTCCTCATTCTGGCTTCAGCAGATGCCACTTTTCTCAAATTTTAGAAGATGAAAGAATTCCTCTAAAGGACACATGCAAAATAATCTGCTAGAAGGGAAGCTCTGTTTAGGAAAATATATGCCATTTTCGAATGGTGCCCTCACTGAAAAATGGTAGACCTGAACCTTAAGTCTACATTCACACATCATCTTTCAAAACATACATCAGACCATGAATGAAAAATGTTAGTGCCATTGTGGGGTATCAGTTAAGAAAAATATGGAAGGTTTTTATACTACAATTTCCTTCACAAATTGGTGAGTTTATGTCTGCCAGAAGATTATCTGCTCTTTGGGGAACATATGTAATACGACAGTTGTAAATTCTATCACATTTTTCTTCTTGAGTGTTCACGGACAGGATGCTGCACTTTAAAGAAATACTGTGAGACTGAAAATTTGAGGTCAATGGGTCTGGTTGGCTACAACTGAGTGGATATTCTATATTTAATTAAGTGGCTGATCCTGAGAGAATAATCATCTGCTGTCTCCACTAACCTGAAGATGTGACTGCTCAAGACTTTTAAAGTCACTCCCTAAAAGTTGAGATTAGCAGCTGAAGAATTCATCCTGTGCCTCATGGGACGTCAGGTTCAACCCACAAGTTTTCTCCTGCCTTGCTTTGCAGGGGAGTAGTGAAATTTGCCTGGTTCTTGGTATTTTCCCCAGAGGTTTCTATCTTGCCTTAATTACTTTGCAGAATTCTAACCTGCCCATGTTACTTTTCAGATTGAACAAGAATAATAGTGACATTGCAGGGCTATGGTGCTCCCTGCTTAAAAAAAAAAAAACCTCGAGGGCCCTTATTCCTCTGCTGCAGCAGTATTTATAGTGAAAGGGTGCTATGTAAAGGTCTTGATACAAGGCAAATTTTTTTCAGCAGGCTTGAGGGAGTCTCACAATGCAGTGATTGCAAGGCAGAAATTCCCATCTTCATCTCTGCCCAGCTGCATGGTACCCATGCTCCTTCCCACAACCATGGCTTTTAGATAGTCTTTCTAGATTTGGCTTAGGTGTTTGTGCAACCCCAATTTACCTCATTTTTGCAACAGTGTGTTCCTCCACACATTGTTCTTCTTCTTCACCTTCAGTACCTTTTGTCACTTTACCCGCTGCAGCCCCTGGTGTGAGGTAGCACATTAAGAACTGAAATTAAGAAAACAACATGTCCTAGGCTGAAAAGCTACAGTGTGCTAAAGATTGAAGCTCTGTAATTGTGTTTTGTTTTTTTGGTTTTTTGTTTGGTTTTTTTTTAGTGTTGCTTCTGGATTAGGATGAATACCTGTCTCTCTTGATTGCTTCTAGATGAAAGTAAAATATAAAATTCTGTTCCAAGAGGGATCTTCCTTGGTTGTGTTTGTATGTGTTTGGGTTTTGCATTGAAAAATTCTTCTAATTCTTTTTTTTTTTTTTGTGTATGGTTTGCAAAACCTCTCATTGTTCTATCCCAGAAACAAGCCTGACATGCGTGAAGTGTTTCTCTTTGCACAGGACTAGGTTGTGATGACCACATATGAAAGGAGAAGAACCAATGGGCATTGTTCATTACAAAAATACTGGTTTGATGCATGGTTTGCATTCTGCCTCATCAGCAGTGTAGTATTAATAAACTACCTTGGATTTTTTCAGTGAGCTCCATGCTAACTGTTTTGGAAAAGGAAAAATGTACGTCTGTATAGGCATCCAAAGATGCTCCATAAAGCCACGAGCATAGAACCTGTTTCTGCCTCAAGCACCACAAAACCTGAGAGTAAGTTGCTTTAGATCACTCCAAAAAACACCTAGATCCTTACCAAGTCTGTTTTCCTTCATAGTTTAATTCTAGGTTCAATAAACACAAAAAAAAAAGTTAATCAAACAAACAGAGGCTATGTAATTTATAATTAGAACCTGTAACTGGTGCTTCATAAAAATATGGATACAGTTATGTCTCTGGGCTGAACTGAAGGAACCACAAATTTTGACAACTTGCACCTGCAATATAAATTTCT
This sequence comes from Syrrhaptes paradoxus, assembly GCA_013400615.1. Classification (NCBI taxonomy): domain Eukaryota; kingdom Metazoa; phylum Chordata; class Aves; order Pterocliformes; family Pteroclidae; genus Syrrhaptes; species Syrrhaptes paradoxus. Next base: position 224,770 of record VZTO01028102.1, on the reverse strand, counting down.
GCATATTTAGAAAAGTAAAATACTGCATTACATGTTCACAAAGTGTGTGTTCTTTAGCTATGGTCCTCTTTGAAACCCAGCTCCTGAACAATTTTGCCAAAAGAAACAGCTTTTGTGCTTTCAGACAGCCAACATCTTATAAAACCAGGCAGATGAATGATGTTATGTGTAAGGGATGAATAAAAATATCAAAGATCTGAAGTCCCAAACAGGCTCTGCAGGCCAAGAAACTGTATTGAAATTCACCCCATAGAAAATAAAAACAAATAACATTGGGAACAACCTGAGCATTTAGTCCTGTTACAGAAACTAGAGGCTTGTGAATGTTCCTGAGGCAGAATGATCCCTCGTTTTACAGTCAAATTTGTTAAGACTTTTTAATCACCCAGTGAAAACACTGGGTTTCTTCACTGACAATAAAGGTATGAGCCTATGGTTTATGAAAGCTTTATGTTGAACACGTATCTTTATTGCTATTTGAGAGTGATAGTATTCATAGCTACGCTCTTGTATTCTGGCTTTTGAATTGGGGGGAGCCTTTTACAATTGATGTCAGAAGACTATGTTTTACTTCAGATTAAAGCCAGAAGAAAGATTTTGATAACTCAGGCTGACAGCCTTCACAATTTAAATTATAGAAATGTGTGCAAAGAAAAAAAAAAGCTTGAGTAAGCACCTAATAATTCAACTGCATTAATATAATTCCTCAGTGATCTCTAGAATTATATCAGTGTACAACTTAAATAAAAAATATATATGCCCTAATTTATGTAAATGAAAGAATTGAAACCAACATTAATCAGCAAAGGCACACACTGCTTTTAAACTTTCTCATGCCAGTAAAATATGCAGGTGAAAATCTCCTCTCTGTTCTTCAAAGCAGTTGCCATTTCAATCTGCTTTCACTTATATGTATGTAAAACATAAATATTGATGCCACAACTAAAGACTTCAGAAAGAATTATGTCTATTTATCAGATGTTATACAAATGGAAAGGAAAGTTCATTCTTTTCCTAGGCTACACCTGATTTTTGTCAGGAACAAGCAACTGACCATCAAAAAAGACAGGAAGAATAGCAGCATGCTAAAAACATCACCTATGGTTGAGAGTCATCCTCATTGGATTTATACATCTGAAGATTAAAGTTCTGACAATGAACTAGTCTGTGGGGATCCTCCAAAGAAGTCATCTGACCTCTCCAGTACAGGATCGTGTGTTCTTTGGAAGTGCTGTTTCTCTTCTTGGACTAATTGGTAGTCCCAGGCAACTAAGATCATAACTAATGCCATACTTTTGTTTCATACTTGCATGGTTGAGCTTTCTGCATGACCACAGAGTATCCCAAAGAGAAGAACAGAAGAAAAGAAGTCACAAAATTAATAATACGAAGTGAGGAAAGAAAAGTGTACTTTCATCAGTATTTTTAAACAAGTGCATTATTTAATGAGAATATTCCTCCTTTATTTTCTTTTTCGTCTCCTCTAGAAAAGAGTTGCTCTAATCCAGAGTGATTCTGGCAGTAGCCCTCACTGTTACAATACACATCTTGGAAGAATGTAGGAATTTGGGTCAGTCTCTGTCCCTCTGTCACATAAGTTATAGCTTGAATATATATTTGAGCTCTTTATGACCTTGCAGATGCTTCTATTGTGAACAGTCACCTTGTTTCCCTCATTCTTTTGTATTAGTGATTTATTATTGTCTATTGAAGCCCAGATTTTTACTCATGTTTTTCTGTCTTTCTCAACAAATAGCTTCACTAATAGCACAATGTGATTCTTTGATCCTTTTTGACATCTAAAGATAGGATAGATGTAAATACTCACAGGTAAACTCAGAAGTTATCAGGTATTTTTAGTACTGCTTAGACATAACCCAGAATTCCCTAACATACATCTGGATCTGCTCTGGTTTTTGTTTTCAACGAAAATACATTAATGTCTGGCAAATGGTCTACAGGGTCTCATGTATTTAGAGACCTTAACATGCCAAAATAATTTGCTGTTGCACATTTGCCTTCCAAAAATCAGGATGATCAAATATAAAATGAGGTTTGCTCTAACGCCACTTTAAAAATCTGTCATCTTGATAATGATCATGGTTATTAGCAATCCAAACAATTTCTCCAGGGATTTCTCTTCCTTCTAGTTACTTAGCTCAGAACTGGGACTTTTTCTTATGTAGCTGTTCTAGCTCAGCATGAATTTGAAGATTGAACTCAGAGACCATCCACTGAAATTCCTGAGTCAGGTCAGAGATAAGTCATCAAATCATAGCTTTGGCCTTAAAGTCTTTCTCTATATAAACTAAGTCCTCTCATCTAACTGACACTAATGTGTAGCTATTAAGTAGCTTAGACTGCAATAATTAATAAATAACAATAAACTATGGAAATATGTCTATTGGCTTCAGTAAGAGAAGGTATTAGCTAAGCTTAATATTATTTTCTTTTTCTGCTACCAATCTAGTCAATATTTAACTCTGGAAAAAATAAACTGATAGTTTTTTTCTATGCTGAACAAAACTGATGAAAAGTACCTGATTTGTAAATGTTGCAGTCTTCCTTTTTATTCTAAAGTACTGTTTTCCTTTTCTATTACTTTTACTTATGTTTCTTGGTGAACTGGCACCTGGAGCTATGCATTAACTTGTTAGATACGACAGCTTTCCATGCAGAAATACACTTGGTGTGCAAGTCTTTTCAGAATCATTCACTCACTGCAGCTTCTTTTCTATGACCTCAGGTTCTACTCTCACCACCGTCAGTGACAAAAACCTTAATTTACTGAAAGGAAAAAGTTTGGAAGAGAAAATGTTAAAAACTAGTTAACCAAATTGGTCTCTGCACCACATTTCACCTCATATCTGCAGTTTGCTAGGACAGAAGATGTCTACCCAAACCACAGTGTCAAATGCTGCCTCTTGAATGCACTGGAATCCTTCACATTTGAGTTCAAGTTACAGTCTTCTCGGCTGATGATAGAGCCAGTCAATATATAAGAATTTTCTATAGATGCACATGGTTTCAATGATGTTAAACTTACTAGTTTTTCTTTTTTTGTTTTGTTTTGTTTTTTGAATTTTTTAAGCCATAGCCATGAAGACTGAACGGCAGCCAGGCAGAGCCACATCTAGAAATGTTGCTGATGTAAACTGAATCAAATCTAGTATAAAACCAAATAAATGATTTATACTGAAAGGAGAAATAAACAAAATTAATTAAAAATCTATTTGTTTAGTTTGAATAAAATATCTTTATTTCAGACTCTGAAGGTAATTTTGTTCAGCGAGGAACACCAACATATGGTCACTCTGTGTCCAGGTTATAATGCTGAGATGAATAGCACCTTTCATAACAGAGTCCTCAATAACCTCTGGACTTGATCCTGAAAACACTTTGTGTGTAATTATGTTGGCTTAAGCGCTACTACTTCAGGGTGGTTTTCACTCACTTAATATTAGACACTTAGAAGCAGACTTGTAGGCTCCCTCTGCAGTCAAAGGAGAGATATAGAAAGTACTAAGGAAGTTCTGTCCCTTGTCTGAAATATTTTTTTTTTAAATTATGAGATGAATCATCATAGAGAGAGATTAACACCAATCGTTATTGACTGCATAGGGAGCCTGTATGATTTGAAACCTAGGTTTTAGGAAATAAGTTTATTTTCAAATTTGAGTGCGTGTGTGTTGATGAGCAAAGCCTGGGATCCTTACATCAGTCAGGTGAGCTACTTGTGGACAGAACCAAACAGTGCAATATTAATTGCTACATTTAGGGTAAAACATATATTACTAATGACTGATGCTTTGTTTGGTTAGAAGGTTGTCAGCCTGAAGGACGCAGAGATACTATAGTACAATCAAACCTGGTTGCAGTTGTGATATAAATGGGAGTAGTACGCAAGAAGGACCCACTTCATCATACAGACCAGAAAGACAGTAAGGGAGTGAGGGGGCTACAGCTCCCACAGCAACCAGTTCATCTGCTATAAATCTACATCCGACCATGTGGGCAATAGCGAGTTGTGCTCCTGTAAAGAAGTGCCATTGAATTGTGGAGTAAAAACAGACAACACCCCAGTACTGATGTTTTCCTAACAACACCCCACAAAATAAACTTGTAATTTAAAATGTGGCTCACAGTGGATTGTAGAGATACTCAAAATATGATAATGTGTGCTGCAGAGATTTTTGCTAAGCTTTTGGTATTTGGCTTCCATTCACTGGGATTTAGATGCCTTACTAACCTCTTCTGGCTAGTCTAGATTCCCTCTACACAGAAATACAGACTTAAACCTTTGAAGCTTGTCTCCAGAGCTCCCAAAATCCACAACTTGCATGAATATATGCCTGTCTGCATTAGAAATGATGGGCTGATCTTCCAGTTAAGAGTCCATGTCCTTCAAATCTATTGCACATGAAAGGATTTAAACAAAATACTAACACAGAACAGAGGGCATATGTGAAAAAACCACAGTATACCAAATTACTGTTTCCAACCTTCTGACAGTGATGGTATCTCCCATCTTCCAGACAAATTTTGTATTGACTTGGCCAGTAGTATATTATCTTAAGCTACTAACAACAATCTGGTCTCACTGATTAAGTTATAACAAATGTAATGTTTACAGTTTAAGGGAGAAAATCTTTTAATACAATCAAAACAGCTATTTATTGAGGACAGTGAACATGAGTCCTTGTAATGTATGCTGTAAATCGTTAAGGCATGTGGTTCCATTTAACACTATTTTGCTTGCAAAGTGATCACCTAGAGTTAACTGGGTAGGAAACAAAAATATCCAAGAATAAGTAATAAATAGGGTGTGTTTTGGACAAAGCTATCTTTTAGAACCAGAAAGAACATTTCTATCTATAGAACCATTGCTTGGATGTTTGTCTTCTGTTAACCACCAGTACATATTTTCACTAGAAAAAAGTGACTTTCAGGCATTTACAAAGATTTGTTCATGCTGAGGATAAACAGAACTAGATATCCTGTGTTCTGAGATAAGAAAATACATGGAACCATTTCTTGTAATAGCACTCATGTTTTATTAAAATTAGGATTTTTTTTTATTATTGCTATAGCCACTGCTGAGAGGAACTGGAGCTCTCTGGATACAGCTCAGAGCTGATTTTATTCTTACCCTCCCCTGCATGGCACTGAAGCCAATAAATCAATACAGCAGTTGTTGCCATTCAGTGAGAGCAGGATAATGCCTTAAACCAATTAGTTCAGCCACTGGCTTCACTGGAAGTAGAGATAGGAGGTAGAAATGCCCTTCCTTAGGAATACAGGATTTTAACTTTTATAAAGCAGGAAAATGAGCTTTAGTTAATTTTTTATGGAAATTAATTTTTTTTCTGACTCATAAAATACATAGAACTGTGGGCTCTCAGGGGATGCTTTCTTTTCCTATCCAGGATATACGCAGAAATACAAGAAACCTTTTTCTTGCCATACTATTTATTTTGTAGAGACTGAATTCATATTCCAACCATGATCTGTAAACAAAATTTTTATTCTTCTTGTCATATTTAGGCCAGATACCACATACGCTGTGCACCAAAGCCTGCACTGAAGTTAGTGGAAATTGTAGGTGCTTCATGAGAAAGTGGAAGTCTTGAGAGGACAGCGACTATCCAGTGACAAGGAGGTACGTGGATGTGACATTACTTAATATGTACCTAAGCCTGTGACGTGCTGAACAAAGTTAAACATTGTGAACTCCAATGGAGTTTGAACGCATTCAGTGACTCAGGATCAGATCCTTTATGACTGTTTTGATAATTAGCCAAGAATTTGGCAGCAGGTTATCCTACGTTTACTTTTACTTTTAAGGAAGATTTTGGCCCCTTTTAAGTGACATATTAGACTTGTCTCTGCACAAAAAAGTTTCTCTTTGTCTCTCTGGGTTTCTTTTTTTTTTTTTTGGAACATCAACTCAGGGGAGCTGCATTATTATCTTTTACATTTTATGACAATGTATGAAGTGAACTTTGCTCTTATTTGGGAGCCATAGGGGCTAAAAATGCCTCCCTCATGCACTCTAATCCCCAGTGGGACTTCTCCTGATGTATGCTGAGCTGCTTCACAAGCTGGCAGACCGAAGGAACCTTGACCTCCTCTCCCTGCTCTGACCGCTTCTTGTTCTCAAGGCTTTAGATCAGGAAGAATTTAGGATGAGCAGGTAAAAAATAAAATTAAAGGGCTTACAGAAATACTTGTCAGTAAGGTTTTGTAGGCTCAGTCACTCTTTGTAACCTTATGTTCCTCAAGCACAGTGTGCGGTGGGAATAGGTATTCAGTACAGGTGTTTGGTTCTCTATGATGACCTGCATATACTTATCCTAAACAGAGAACACAAAACAAAAAGTGATTTAAGAAGAAATACTGTTATGAATAAAAAGACTGCAACTGCAATGTCAAGGCTCTGTCCAAGCTATATTATAAAGAAAAGAAAGGTGTGGATCCAGACTCTAGCTCTTAAGGCCTGTTGGGGTGGGAGAAGACACAAAATCTGTATGTGCTACTGTGATTACCAACACTGGAGTAATCCAGATTCTCCTCTTCTCAAATTGGTGGGAAAGGGAATGAGCAGAGTGCCTTGTTTTGTCTGGCCGAGTCCAAAATGGCTGAATCCAAAAATCTGAGTTGCAGAAAGAGCACAGAAAAGAGCTATTACCTGCTGATGGACTGCAAGATGGCAATTCAATACCTTGGTAATACTACTCTGTTTCTTACTCATCCTTTTTAAAACATCTGACTTTTAGTAACTCTGTGACATACATGTATATAATTCTCTCCTCTATATGGTCCCCAATCAATCAGTGCAGGTTCCATTATTGTCAGTGGAAACACACCTGCTGTCTTCAGAGAATATTGACAAAGGCTCTTGAACAGTATTGGAGCCTGAATTGGACTGGATTGCAAGTGTGTGTCCCATCCTACCAATTTCTTTCAAGGTCCCTTCCAATCTCTAACATTCTGTGATTCTGTGATTCCCCAAGAACACACATTTGGTACCTGAGTCACAAATACAAGCACTTGAGGTTGACTGGATGAGGTGGTTTCTGCCCCAGATGGTTGCTCCCCCTTTATCCTTCCACAGGCTTCCCTGCTTGTGGATGAGGGGCTGAACTGCATATGAGGCAGCTTCTTCGCTGCTCCAGTTCACAATCCAGGAGATGAGAAGGTTTTATTTAACGTGCCGGGTAGAGAAATTGCTTCATGCTTGACGCTTTAATGTCTGCTGCTGGGAGCAGAGTCAGGGATGGGTGGCTGGGGATAAGCGCTGCAGGACTTCAAGTCATCGTGGTTTGTGCGTCAACACCTAAGTTCTTGTTCTTGTTAGATAGTGGGAAGTTCCTTTGAAAATTTTCAGAGCTGGACACGAGTTACAAGATCTTCTTATGAAGGACCTTAGAGACACCAAATGCATAGTTGTTCAACTGGGAGAGAATTAATAGGTACAATTTATCCTTGCCATTGGAAAACAATCTCTCTCCTTACAAAATGTAAGTGACATCATTGCATTGCATAGTGTTGTGGGTGTGCCTGTCACTCCTTACAAAAGGAATAATAGTGCTCAGCATAAAGATAAATGCCTACAGTGTGGCAGCATGCTGCCGTCTCCTGTTTCTCGTGCAGCCTTTACTGAGAAACCATCCATCTGCTTTGACAATTTTTCTCGGATGAAAATAGTTTTTTCTGAAATATGCCAGTTTGGCCTTACAGTATCTGGACAATGTTCAGACTTATGATAAAGCAGAAAAGGAATGGAACAGAAAATAACAAACCCAGCTTACCTCTCTTTCTAACTTTAATTATTTCACAAATATGTGTTTGTGTATTTAATTCAGGCTTGTTCGATGAGAAAAGAAAAATGCAGATATCTGAAGTTCAACTTCTGCTCTTTTATGAGCCACTCAGCCTTACAGGAAATTTGAACAGTTGCCCAGGGCACTGGGTGTGGAATTTGGTCTCAGGGAAGCCTCAATTTAGTAAAAAAAAAAAAGACAAAAAAAGGAGAAAAAACCTTTTCAAATCCATGTTTATAAGAACCTGTTGAATATTTCTTCCACCCAACAGTCAGTGTCCTTTCTGCAGGAAAAATATTGTCATCATCATTATAATCATCACAGCTTCAAAACATTGAAAGGAACCCTTATCTCCCTATTAAAACTTTAGACAATTTCTTTAAATTTGGCAGAAATTCCTATTACTCTTTGAATGTCATGTAAGGGGAAAACGCTGTCCTGACCAAAAAGGTCACTCAAAGAGGTACATTAATGCGGACATTGAGAAAGGTGAAATTATTTCTAAAGTCTCCCAGTAAAGCTGTACTCTGGGGTTTTCTGAACAGCAGTTTAAAATGCAATGCCAAGGAATGCATCAACTGATCACTTAAAATGATCCTATGCAGGTGGTGGATGTCTCTTCAGCCTGTGTCCACGGTATGACCTTGTGTAGCCTTGTTTTGCAGCTTTAATAGCAAGGAATAAAAAGGCCTGTTCATTCTGTGCTGGCTGCACAGAAATTTTATGAACTTTGCTAATTTTAATTCAGCGAACCGCCACAAGAGGGCATCTTTTTTCTTGGTTTCTTCAGTAAATGAAGAGCTTAATTATTTCACAAATTCTTTTGCATAATTCTTGAAAGATGAATCTTCTGTTATTTATTCCACCAAAAATATGTATTCTCATGATTTACCAGAAGAAAAAGCAGCTACTAAGATAAAATCACTTCCAAAACCATTTGTTTTACATTTCACGGAGACTACAAACTGGTTCCACAGATGAGCAAAGGGGACACTCACACTGATTTCTTTTTCACAGGGGTCTGAAGCATCTTTGGTACATGAAGTAAGCAGCACTTTTCAGCATGTTTTCTTTTTACCAAGATTCATGTTTTCAGAATACATCAAAGCCCAATTCTGTAGTTCTAATGAATGCTTCAAAACTCAACGAGGATTTTCCTTCCATGAATGTGTTCCTCATTTTCTCTTTGTTGAGCTTCTTCTGGTGCAGAAAGTGGTTACCAGTAGAGAATCCGTGATGATCAGTGAGTGTCTGGGAACAAGGTGAAGTGCAAGAATCATTCCACAAGAATTTGAAACACAAACTGGACTTTAATCTGCATCAGTGTGATCACAAGGGAATTTTTGTCAAACAGTGCCATCCTGGGATTAAAGCAGTGGAAAGTTTGAAAGATGATAATGCAATTAATGTGGAAAATCAGTTATAAAATCCCCTTTTGAAGGCCTTAAACAGCAGAAATCAATGGCAGCTATGAAACAACCTGTCTTCAAATTCCCCCATCTATTTACTGGGAATATAAGACACATATAGACAAGCAGAGTCTGTGTATCTGTGTGTGCAGAGTTTATAAAAACAACATCAGCTTGGGACTGTAGTAAAAAACTGTTTTAAGAAACCTAGATAAAAAAAGTGTAAAGCTAGCTCTTGGTCAACTTAAAAAACCTTCTGTATTCAGATCCTGCCCTGTATGCCCAGACCACCCACCTGACTTCTGTGTGAATGGAAGGTGAGTATGAATTTCTGCTGATGTGGGTAACATGGTGGAAACTACAATATATTTCCCTGGACTTCTTTGGTTCTGCTGTTATTTCATGGCAGCAACAATTGGGGTCTGTTCTGCAACTGAGTTGCCACCTGAAGACTTTCAATCTGAGCCCTTCACTAAGGGAAATACCATTTTTGAAAGAATCCCAGTGTGTCTTGTCTGGAAGAGCCTGATGTTATCTGTGCCATGTGCTCAATGGCTCTCAGCCTGTGGGCAGAAAGGCTCTTCCTTGGGCAGCCACAGAAGGAAATATGTTGGAGAGAAAGGTTTGGTGCGGGAGTGGGTTGGTCCAGGAGAGAAATTCTCTCTTAGGAAGTGGTCTGCAACATGCGAAAGCTGGACAGCCACGGGTGTAGCACATTCCACAGACAAAACAAACAAATGCAAAGGCAGATGTATCCCCAGCAGCTACGATTTTGCACGTGGGCTGCTCTTAAATGTGCAGCAACCCCTAGCTCCAGGCTACTGCCCAGCTGCTTTCTCCTTATCAGTAAGTGTGGCTAGCTGGCTTTTTTTTTTTTGCTTTTTTTTTTTTTCCCCACTCCCAGTCTACCCAGCCAGTCAGTGACCTGCAGTTCAGCCCCAGTGGGAACGTACCACAAGGAACAACGTGAGTGGACCTGAGGCTGCTTTAGACATTATGACCTGGACCAGCACCTGTAGAGGGTGAACACAATATCAGGTTGGGATGCCCTGTGCAAACTCACAGGTGTGTGATCCGGCACTGCAGGAGAGGTCTGTGCTCCAGGGGAAAGCGCATGAATGAGCACCGGGTCCCTCGGTGCTCAGTGTGAGCAAAATGGGCATATTGCTGCCACTGTCCCCGGGTGTGTTGGGGGTTTGTGTGTGCGCTTGTGTGTTGTTTCTGTGTGCACTCCGCTACTTTTCCCGGAGCTGATGTTTCCCGGTGGCGGCGGCTGGGACCCACGCCGGGAGCAGCAGCAGTGGGTGTGCGTCTGAGCTGTCTGACACACACACCCCCCCACACACACCCACACCCACACGCAGCAGCCCATTTGCTGGCGGGGTGTGCATGTGCGTGCGAGGGAGTGGAAAGGGGTGGCGGGGATGGAGGGAGGGAGGGCAGCCAGGGGAAACTCTGACACTCCGCGCAGACCGAGCGAGACCCTCCGCCGCCGCCGCCGGGGAGGAGCCGCCTCGCTCGCAACGCCTCCAAAAACCGGGCCACCGGCACCGGCCCCGCACCGGCCTCACCCCGCACCCCGCCGCTGCTCGGGCTCCCGGCCAGGTACCGACCACCCCCCGCGGGACCCCCGGGACTTTGCGCCGCTCCGCTGGGCTCTGCAGCACTTTTCCGCCGGGGTGGGAGGGTGGGGGGGGGAGTGTGTGGAAAAGTGTGTGGTGTCCCCCCTGCTCGTCCCGAACCATCCGCTCGGGCTGCCGCGGGGCGGGTGCGGTCCCCGGGCCACCTGCCCGGCTGTCATCGGGGAGGTGGGACGCCGCGGTGAGGGGCGCTGGCTCTGGGAGCGTGGCAGAGGTGGGTTTGGGGGGTCTGGGGGGAGAATGAGGCAGTTTTGCGGAGCAGAGGTTAACACCCCCCCACACAGAGCGGTGCGGGTGGAGGGAGAGTTGGTTCGTGCTCTCAGTACCCGCACTTCTGCGCCTGCTGCTCCTTGACATAGGTGTTTCGGGGCGATGAGAAGGGCAGCGTGAGCATAATCAGCCCGTGTTCATCAGCAAAACTGTTGCGTGCTGGAGCAGTGGCGAAATTTTTTCCACATAGTCCTCCAGCATCACCGTGAGCACGGCTCTGCCAAACGTGTCCATCACTAGGAGCCGCAGAGCACCTGGCTGGCCCGGGGTGCTCACTGAAATTAGATTATTCATCTTCTCACACTGACAACCTCTAGTTTGCTTTGTGCAATAACACAGAGGGTGGTAAAGCTCCTTGTTTTGTAGTGAATATCAGAAAATGAAAGTTGTTGCTTCTAGAAAGGAAACATTCCTGAGCGCATTAGGTAATTGATGACTGTGTACTGAAGAAGCGCAAAGCGGCCACCTATGTCTTCTCAAAAAAACACCTCACTTTGATTTGAATTGGGAAAACTTGTCCAAGAACAATAGAGATCAATGGGGCAGTCTGGCCATAAGCAGAGAGCACTTTGCTAAGAAAGCAGCAGCTAAATGCTGCATCTGTGGCTCTGACAGAGGCCATGAAGATACAGGAAAGAACTTTCACACGGATCTTAACATCTCAGTTTTTCTCTTTTACTGCTTACTTGAAGATCTAGGGAACAGGTGAAGAGACTTGATTTAATTGTTAACCATTAGGAGGTGATTTACTGTCTGGCACAACACATTAATACTGTTTTCAAACCCTCAGTATAGTTGATGTGATTTCCATCTTTGCCTTTCAGTTAGTTTGTTTAGCTTATTATGAGCCTGATCCAGAAAAACATTACTCATCATCTTCTGCAAGGTATGTAAGGACCAAGGTCTCACTGTGAAAGCTGGGTGTCTAGATAGCTTTCTAAAGAGGAATTGGGGAATTTAATCCATAATTACAATCCTACTGTCAAACAGAGTTACTCAAATTCTGCAGGTGTCACACCTCTTTTTCTTAAAGTTTCAAAGACAAGTCCGGCTCTGAGATGCTTCATAAATAGAAGCGTTTTAGTCTTGATCTGGCTGAGCAGCTTGGCTTCACTTTTATTTGAACTTTATTTTGGCTTGGACATCTAGACTAGCCTGAGATCCAGGAACTAAATTTACTTTCCCTCTTCTTACCATTGGATCAATCCAACACAGATTCTCAGCGTACAGGGAACAGAGCAGATTCTCCATTAGGTGCAGCGCTGAATCACAGAGATGTGTGCTCCAAACCAGGCAGAAGCATTTTGAGCCAAAGTCTCCCGCAGCCAGTATGTGGGCTCTGCCCATGCAGCGCTTTAACCAGAAATGGAAATAGCAGCTTCACCAGTATCCTCTACCGTGGCTCAAAATATAAGAACGACTGCGGTTACAACAGCTGGTATAAGATGCTTTCAGAACAATAATCCCCGGAAGAGAGAAGTGCCTTCCAATAGTGCTGAGTAAAGTGACTAAATCTCAGAAAGGTATAATTTTGAATTGTATTCCTGCCCTCAGCTTTAGCTTGGTGGGTAGCTGCTGTTAGATTCTCAGAAGTGTGAGACCTCTTTTGGATCCCACTCCCAAGTACCAACCTGTACCTACTTCTTTCCAGCTGCAGGTTGTGCCATCAACCAACCTTTCAAAACACTGTAATAGCCCTGATCTTGCTTTCATTCTCAGTAGTTTTGTTGTTTGTTTGTTTTTTCTGAGAGGTGGTGTTTTCACTGTGATAGTTATGCAAATTATCCTGCACCCTTGAAATTCCACTGGGATTTTGCAATTGAATTAAAAGAAACAAGGCCCTAGGAAAAAAAAAAAGCTTTAATTAAGCTAGATTATGGAAATAGATGTTGTTCATTGAGAAAAAGCTCTTTAAAATGTTTGGGAATACTGGATCATTATTACTCAGAGATACGATAATTAACAAAATCAACACTGTAAACACCAAGGTATTAAAAGATGAAGACAACTAATGACACACTGCCAACAAAATCTGCCCCTATTTTGGTTCTAACAGAAGGAATACACTCGGTATCTCTTTCTGTGTTCTGTCACAGAACAAGTGAAGGTGCGAATGCCCCGCACAGTCAGGATCTTGACAATTTAGTTTGCAGGAGGTCAGAAAAATCCAGAGTCACTCAGTGAGCATGCTGTCACCTTAGGGTGGTCAAAATAATGATGCATTTCTGGATTCTTTTTGAATCCTTGTTTTGCTTTTTCTCCCATTCTTCTTTTTGCTGTTAAAAATACTGAAGTTATAATCTCAGGAGTCTCTTCACTGTGCACCACTGCAATGTAGACATACCGGTTACCTGTGGCTCCAGAGAGGCTGATTCATCAGCTGAGAATCAGCTGAATTCCCAGCACATGCCAGCATTTCTTTGGCTAAAACCCCTGATGCTGGAATTGGCCACTGAGCCACCTCTATACTCTTAGAGGTTTCCTCCACGAGGGAATCCTTCGATGCTGGTTAGGGAGGCTTTCCCACTGCGTCCTCTTGGCAAGGCAGCCTGCGGGATAGCTGGAGCTATAGTTGGCCCATTGTCTTTTTAACCAGTGGAAAATGCTTAAGGTGCATGCTAAGTGTCGTTAAATCAAACAAACACAGCAAATGTGTGGTGTGTTTGTTTTCCTTGCTTTCTGGATTTTCTCCAACTACAGACAAGCAACAGAGAAGTTGCTTGTAGTAGTAAAGCCATGCCCACAAGATGTGAAGCATGGTGGCTGAATTTAGGCTAGGTGTGAAGTAGATTTTTGTTCCATGGGTGTGCTTTGTTAATCTTTTTTATAGTGCTGCACCTCTGTTGTACTTCTTAACACAATCCTCCCCCCTCCCCAACATTTCTGTCTGGGTTTTATGCATATTAAACTTACCAATGGCAATGAGTCAGTGCGTAAATTATCCCTGGATAAATCTTTAGTGCTTTTATCTTCTCTTTTTTATCCTTGTGTATTCAGAAAGGCCCTTCTCTGGTATTGTTATTTTTCACATCCTAGAGACATACTGCATGAACATCCACGTGTTATCTGACAGTGGGTGATAACAAAAAAAAAAAGGGGAGGAAAAAAAAAAAGCAGCCCTTCTATTCCACTCTCCCCAGCTTAGAGGGATCCAACGTCACATGGAGGGGATCCAGGATGAGTCAGGCAGCAGTGCTGTGGTCCAAAATTCCAGTTTGGATTACAGCTGGGAGGCAGCATTTAGCATCATGTGGATTTATTTTCTTTTAACAGGAACTCCAAAATAATTTATGGAAGTCATATAGCCTAATGGACAGAACAGATAAGAGTAAGCCAAGAAGAACCTGGATGCCCATCTGGGTTGAATCATTGACTGAATTTGACTATCAGGGTGATGGGTGCGGTATTTAAACCTAGAACATCATACTGGCCTTAACTAAATCATTGCACTTCCCTGCAACATAACTGGAAAACATGATTAAGGTTCACAGCTCTGCTGGTACCTAACAGTTTACCTAATAGTCAGCTTCCCCTATGCGACTGAGCACAGTACCTTGGACACATTCATTTCCAACCTTAATTTGCAGGATGAGTCCTAAAGGGTTCAAGATATATATGGCTAAAGACAAGTTCATGCTCTCGAGCTTATCAGTACATGGAGAACCGTAACTCATGAGGACCTTCGACACTGCATGAATTTCATGCTGTATACATTACTCAGCTTTCAGTAACACAGATCCTCTTTGTACATCTTTGCATGTTTTCTTCCTGTGTTATTCCAAACAGGACAAAGAGTCCTGAGAGACTTTTCTTTTAATGTGGTCAGTTTAAAAGCAAAACCGATATCCATAATTAAACCATTTTCAGTCTAGTTGGTCAGTGAATCAGGAGACTTGTAGGAAGCAGATGTCATGCAGAAGAAGAGAAGCTAAAAACTTCTGTAACACCTGAGCATACTCCAATGATATGATGAGGTTTTGTTGTTGTTGTTTTCTTATTTATTTTTTTCCAAGGGGATGAGGAGGAGAGAAGTTATCTATTTTCCTTTGGAATGTCCCCTTCCAAAAATCCTGAAGCACTGCAGCCCTGAGTCTGATCTCATTTTGCATAAGCATAACTCGGGACTAAATGCACTGGAAACAGAAAGCCTGGGATTAACTGAAAATTATACAAAACTAAGGCTGTCATGAAATGAAAGACTTGAGCCTGTTCTCAGTCTGTCTGTACTTAGTGACTTCAGGGGACTTAAATACATATTTGAAGATAGACTGCTGCATAAAAAGCTCTCTTGAAAGAAGCACTTTCCTAAAGTCTAAATCTAGAGTGAGATCAAGTCTTTTAAAAGTTAAGTGCAGTCCTGAGGGCTGTTGTAGCCAAATATTCCAGCTTAATCTTGGCTAGAATTTTAACATTTTGAACAGCTAGATCTAATGGTATGTGCCTACCTAGCTTGTTATATTCCCCTGGAATTTATCAATGACACACTCCATATAATTGTGGTTACTTTTTGTCCGTCTAAAATCCTTTTTTGGTTTTTCAGGGAGACACTGCAAAGAGGGAGTATGTAAAAAATTCTTTCTTAACCAAAAGCAAAAAGATGATTTTTTTTCTCCCTTCCACAGTGAAGAATTAAAACAATGTCTGTTGCTCTCATGCTTAATGTCAGAATCTCTGCTAAAAAATAGTAAGAAAAAATGTCATTAATTTTTCATATGGAACTTATTCCCTGTAATTTTATAATGCACATATGTGAGATTTTATGAAGGCTTATACTAAAAGGCTTTAGAACAGTGTAATAAAGGAAAACTGTTCAAAACGTCCTTTGGTATCAAAAGAGCTAAATAGCCACACTTTGAGAGAGGGAAATAAAATGAAGGGACAATGACAATCAGTGATAGACAAATGCAGTCCCTTTTCTCCAAGATTTACAGAAAGAAACAGCCTTGACTGTAAGGTTGTCTGCAGTATTTTTCTGACTGTCTTCATAATCTGTGTCTTTGCAAGATGTAACATTCCTCTATCCATTCCTTAACTTCTGAAAGAGATGTTCCACCTGCATACAAAATACTGATCATTTACTTAATTTCATTGCTTATTTTATTTTTTAAGCAGATGCCTGAAAACCTTTATTAAGGACAAAAGTAATTCTTCAGAGCTACTACAGTATGTCCTACTAACAGTGGGATTGCATGTTCTATCTCTGAAGATCCGTTGTTGTTTAACAGAAGTCAAATTTGTTTGTATCTGTCTTTCATATTTCTTAAAACCTTGTTTTCAGTAGGAAGTATGCATAAAATATGGATAGTTGTGGTTTATCACTTCTGTTTGTATAGACATTAGTTACAAGCAGTGGACCTTTTCTCATTTAGAGAAATTCTTATTAATTTATTAGCTATATTGCAGTAGCACCAGGAGGTCCCAGTCAGAGATGAGGGTCTTCTCGTGTTTAGCACCGGTAATGTATACAATTAAATAAAAACCCAAAACCCAATTTCAATCACAGTGTAGGGCAAGAGGCAGCAAGCACAGAAGATGTGGGTTCCTCAAGAAGACAAGTAACAAAAACAATTTTATTTCATAGAATAAACAGAGGTCTCAGTCTGTTTTTCCGTTGCTGAATGATATAAGCATCAGGGCAAAGTTGAATTTGTAATGGCATTATGAGATTCCCTGTTGTGAAAGATAAATGGCAAATTTGGCCTAATGCCTCAAGAAATTAATTACATTGAATTAACCTGACTTTTGGTTCCTGTGACCTCCTTGCTTTAGCAGATTAATTTCTGAATAACACAGCTTCGAAGAATCCACTTTATTCTGGGTAGGTATCCTATAAGGAAGTTAGAGGATTTTCTAGAGGCACAAAGTCTCCACATGAACAAATCTGGAATTCTTGGGTCCATTGAGCCATGTAATACTTTGAGTCAGAGACTCTAAGCCTTTGTGTTTCAACTGGAGCAGAACTCTTGTCTTCAAAACAACTAAAGAAAAAACCTGCTAGAAATACTATGCAGAAACAATCTTATCAAGAAGGACAAAACATAATTCAGGGGCTTTTTTCATCTAGGGAGCAAGCATACAATTTTTACCTGATCTTCATGTATCTCAGCACATTAACAGTGGAGACAGTTGGTGTCATCCCATTTGTTATTTAAGACCAAAATATTGAAGTCATTAATCTTCAGAAACAGATCATCTCAAAGGAAGAAAACTCCAAGTGTAAGGGATGACTTAATAAAAGCAGATATATATCTTTATTCCCTCTATCCCCTTCCTAGAAGCAAAATGTAACACCATTTTTGTAAGGAGTTTTTTGTCAATGGATCTTTAATTCTGCACGTCTTCAATTCAGAGTTTTAAGTCAATAAAGTATACTTCCTGAATGCGATCCTGCATTTTGCAGTCCTGGGTGAGGGGTTCCATAATGTCCATTTTAGTTGCAGGAAAACCCTCCACAGATGTGTGGGTTTTAATTTAACGGTAGCCACTGTACGTGTCCCGTTAATCTGGAGCTGAGAGGCAAGCTTCTGCTACAGCTTGTAGCTGAAACTGCTGCAGTGAGGAAGTGGACAGTGTCCCTGGGAATGACTGCAGCGTACAACTACTGTTATGTTCCAAAAAAACAAGATATAACAGGTTGCATCTTCAGTTTATGTAAATTAGAGATGCATAACTGAAATTAATGGAGTGATTTGTAATAGTTAAGGGCAATCCCATATCTTTAGAGGAAGTGTGCAGCTCTAAAAGCTGAAAGAGATTTAAGTTGGCGATATACACTGAAAGCTTTGGAGAGCAGGGTTGCAAAGAGAAGAGAGAGACTGAAGTGCTAAACAAGAGCTGTCACTTCTCGTGCACAGACTGGGTGATTGCAGTGGGATCCTCAAAAGCCACAAGTCATGAGGAAAGGCTGCATAAGCCAGCTTGCCCAAAGTTAGGAGGAACACTGCAGTTTAGGCCCTGATTTGCAGATTTAAGTGCCTAAATTCATTTGGGATCCTCAGCCATGAGCTCTCCCAGCATATAGGTATCTACACAGGGTCACTCTTTTCCTTGTGTCAAAATGTAAAATAAAAAAAAGATAAAAATGAAACAGTCTCTAGCATGTATTTCAAGGGTTCAGGTGCTTGCTCTTGCCTGAGGTGACCTGGAAGTGCAGTTTTTCAAGCGCCTGTCTGAGCAGTGGTGTTGCTGATGCTTGGGAGTGTGTCTTTCTCAGCCAGCACGGCTCCACTTTGCTGCAAGTGTTCTGCTATCAGTGCCTCAACAGAAAGGGGATGTGGCTTGGCATGGCTAGAGCATCATCTTAGGGATAAGATTTCTCTTGCTGGATGTACTCCAATTAATGCTTTTGGTATTAGTGTTGATATTTCCTATTTGATACTGAACTAAATTATCGAAATGATCCTTGGGAGTCCAATCCTACCTGTTCCTGAAGGAGTGTGCTAACCGTGAGGCTGATGGATAAAGGATGTTGAGAGAGGTAGATCTTATTCTGCTTTCAGACTGTGTGAGAATTGGGCACACCTGGAGCCCACCCTGGCTTTGCAAGCAAGGTGGGCAAAGCAATGCCTGTTTTTGAACACCACAGACACTGAATAGCTTGCAATAATCACAATTTGTTGCGTGTTCACTCAATAGCCCAGGTGCCATGCGGGATGTGTTGTTAAGCAGGTTTGGCTCGATGCAAAGCCTGGTAACAGCAGGAGACAGATTTTATATTGGCCTCTAATGCTGAACCTGGCTGACTGAAGAGGCAGTTCAGATTATAAATCTCTGTTATTAACCTAATCTTTTGGCTAAAACAATTTTAATAGACAAGGATGCTTTACATAACTACTGCCTGAATCATTGTGGTCTGTGCGTCTGATGTCTTATACAATATATAATGTTTAAAGAATCAAGGTTTCCTCAGACCTGATGAACTTCAAGGTGATTATTTTAAGATTCAATTTGTTATTTTGTAAGTTGAACTCAACATTTTAAAAGCCTTAAAGAAAAGCTGACTGGATTTAATTTTTGGAATGCCAGTCCCACCTGACTGAGGAAAACGTGAGAAAATTGATGCGTCTAAGAGAGTTACCAACATTGTTCACGTTTATGAATCTTTTAGATCCTCTTTCTAGAAGAAAAGGTGTGTTTACCTCTGCTGTTTTGTGCTGTCTATCTTTTCAAGATGAGTGTCCTGGGTAATACTGTTTGCAGTGTACAGACTTGGTCTGGAGTTACAGCTTGGTGTTTATGGTCCTCTAGTGACATCTACAAAAAGCAGACATAAATTATCTCATAAAGCTGCCTCAGCTTGAAAAAAGTAAAAAATGACTCTATGGAAAAGAAAAATCTTTCCCAATATAACACACAGACAACATGTGCACCTTGCAGTGAAATTAGAGGGGTTTTCACATGGGAAGATTTTCCACCTTCAGATAAAATCGTTATAGACTGCTTAGGCTGAAGACTGATTAAACTCATGAAATAAAATATATGTGAGGGGGGACATGGTAGACTGATATTCTTACAGGACTTCTCTGAAAATGTATACATCNTAATCTGGAGCTGAGAGGCAAGCTTCTGCTACAGCTTGTAGCTGAAACTGCTGCAGTGAGGAAGTGGACAGTGTCCCTGGGAATGACTGCAGCGTACAACTACTGTTATGTTCCAAAAAAACAAGATATAACAGGTTGCATCTTCAGTTTATGTAAATTAGAGATGCATAACTGAAATTAATGGAGTGATTTGTAATAGTTAAGGGCAATCCCATATCTTTAGAGGAAGTGTGCAGCTCTAAAAGCTGAAAGAGATTTAAGTTGGCGATATACACTGAAAGCTTTGGAGAGCAGGGTTGCAAAGAGAAGAGAGAGACTGAAGTGCTAAACAAGAGCTGTCACTTCTCGTGCACAGACTGGGTGATTGCAGTGGGATCCTCAAAAGCCACAAGTCATGAGGAAAGGCTGCATAAGCCAGCTTGCCCAAAGTTAGGAGGAACACTGCAGTTTAGGCCCTGATTTGCAGATTTAAGTGCCTAAATTCATTTGGGATCCTCAGCCATGAGCTCTCCCAGCATATAGGTATCTACACAGGGTCACTCTTTTCCTTGTGTCAAAATGTAAAATAAAAAAAAGATAAAAATGAAACAGTCTCTAGCATGTATTTCAAGGGTTCAGGTGCTTGCTCTTGCCTGAGGTGACCTGGAAGTGCAGTTTTTCAAGCGCCTGTCTGAGCAGTGGTGTTGCTGATGCTTGGGAGTGTGTCTTTCTCAGCCAGCACGGCTCCACTTTGCTGCGAGTGTTCTGCTATCAGTGCCTCAACAGAAAGGGGATGTGGCTTGGTATGGCTAGAGCATCATCTTAGGGATAAGATTTCTCCTGCAGGATGTACTCCAATTAATGCTTTTGGTATTAGTGTTGATATTTCCTATTTGATACTGAACTAAATTATCGAAATGATCCTTGGGAGTCCAATCCTACCTGTTCCTGAAGGAGTGTGCTAACCGTGAGGCTGATGGATAGAGGATGTTGAGAGAGGTAGATCTTATTCTGCTTTCAGTCTGTGTGAGAATCGGGCACACCTGGAGCCCACCCTGGCTTTGCAAGCAAGGTGGGCAAAGCAATACCTGTTTTTGAACACCACAGACACTGAATAGCTTGCAATAATCACAATTTGTTGCGTGTTCACTCAATAGCCCAGGTGCCATGGGGGATGTGTTGTTAAGCAGGTTTGGCTCGATGCAAAGCCTGGTAACAGCAGGAGACAGATTTTATATTGGCCTCTAATGCTGAACCTGGCTGACTGAAGAGGCAGTTCAGATTATAAATCTCTGTTATTAACCTAATCTTTTGGCTAAAACAATTTTAACAGACAAGGATGCTTTACATAACTACTGCCTGAATCATTGTGGTCTGTGCGTCTGATGTCTTATACAATATATAATGTTTAAAGAATCAAGGTTTCCTCAGACCTGATGAACTTCAAGGTGATTATTTTAAGATTCAATTTGTTATTTTGTAAATTGAACTCAACATTTTAAAAGCCTTAAAGAAAAGCTGACTGGATTTAATTTTTGGAATGCCAGTCCCACCTGACTGAGGAAAATGTGAGAAAATTGATGCGTCTAAGAGAGTTACCAACATTGTTCACGTTTATGAATCTTTTAGATCCTCTTTCTAGAAGAAAAGGTGTGTTTACCTCTGCTGTTTTGTGCTGTCTATCTTTTCAAGATGAGTGTCCTGGGTAATACTGTTTGCAGTGTACAGACTTGGTCTGGAGTTACAGCTTGGTGTTTATGGTCCTCTAGTGACATCTACAAAAAGCAGACATAAATTATCTCATAAAGCTGCCTCAGCTTGAAAAAAGTAAAAAATGACTCTATGGAAAAGAAAAATCTTTCCCAATATAACACACAGACAACATGTGCACCTTGCAGTGAAATTAGAGGGGTTTTCACATGGGAAGATTTTCCACCTTCAGATAAAATCGTTATAGACTGCTTAGGCTGAAGACTGATTAAACTCATGAAATAAAATATATGTGAGGGGGGACATGGTAGACTGATATTCTTACAGGACTTCTCTGAAAATGTATGCTTCTTGTTAGTTTCTTTTTTTTTTTTTTCTAAAGAGAGTTTTACTTTTAAGTGCAGATCACCATGATGCTGTGCATGCAAGCCTGAGGCTCCCGTGTCCTTTACTTACTGGGACTTTGCTACAGCTCATTACTTTCCTAAATGGCAACACGAGCACCGTTATGAAACTCGTAACACAGGCATCGATCTCCTCGACAGTGCTTCAAATCAAAGCTGGCTACTTAATGTATAGATGAATTATTGCAGTTTGGCTCTTACAGTGGTGGAAGGATTGGGGTTTTTTTTCATAGAATCATGGAATCATAGAATGGTTTGGGTTGGAAGGGACCTTAAAGATCATCTAGTTACAAACCCTCTGCTATGGGCAGGGACACCTCCTGCTAGCCCAGATTGCTCAAAGCCTCATCCAGCCTGGTCTTCAACACCTCCAGGCACGGGACATTTTTCTCACATTGTTGCTGTTGCACATTGATGTGTAAGGCTGAAGAACAAATACTTAGACACAAACACTGCTGGAAGCTCAAAAGCCAGTTTCTGTACCTTTTCACAGCCTAACAGAAAAGCAGGAGGTACATGCAGCAGTCAGGGCAAAGATCCCGAACATCTGTTTTCAAAGAAAAAAAAAAAAAAGCAGAATGAAATTGTCATATTCAGTTTAACACCCAAGGTGAGACTCTGTGCAGTTTATCCCTTTTTTATTTTTTTTTTTTTTTCTCCATTGTGCTGGGTCTGTGCTGGCTGCCAACAAGTCCTGAGGCTCAGGGGCTTGGTCTGTCCCAACTGGAAATTGCCCATCCTCACCTCTGCTGGAGCAGTTCTCCAGGTGGTTCTGAGGCACAGGGCAGGCTGCTCCTGCCTCCAAACTCTTCTCCCCTCTGAAATTGCATCTCCTACAGTTTAACTCTCTCTTGTGCTTTTGTAGAAAATTCAGGCACATTTACCCTGTTATCCTTGCAATTCCCAGAAATTATCCCGACATGAAAAAACTTCCCTTCCTAGGGATACTATACACAGTCAAAACCTTGCATGTGGGATGTTAAGCCATTAAAAGGAGCAAATTCAAAGAGATTTCAGGTCTTGCGTCAGGTTTTCATGACAATGGTAAAAGCGCCTTTGGATTATGATGGCATTTATGCCACCAGTACCACAGGCACATCTGTTCTGCACTTGGTCAGTGCTGAAATATGGATAATAAATTCCTTAGTAAAGATAGGCTTTGTTTCTATTTTTATCCTAGGTTATCATCATGTTATAAAAATAATAAAATCTGCAATAAATGGTATTTAAAAAAAAATGTACTTTCCATGCTTTCTGTCTTTTCCTTCCTTCCTTTCTCTGCAAACAAAGTAAATGCCACTACCGTGATGTGAGAAGAGCATTTTGGAATGTGTTTGGATTCATTGTGTTTTGTTTTCCATCCAGGAATTCACATGACACAATGGAAAGTGGGACCTGACACCTCCAAGACAAACTATAAACTATTAGCTTATCTTGTTTGTAAAGTGCTACACTCACCTGTATAAGTGAAATTGTGTGTAAGGCCAGAATAACTGGGACACAGTGCCTTTGAATACACATAATATTATTATCTTTGGTGCAAACATCAGAGATTACCATGGTCCGTTGTGATGGCCCAGGAGGTCTCTCACAAGACCTTGCAGTAGGCACTGTAATATCCCTACTGTCTATTTATTTTCATTCTTTTTCTCAACAAAATATATTTTGACATTTGGAAGGCATGGCTCTTCTTAAATTGTGCTCTCTTCTTTCTTCTTTGACCCACATGGGAAAAGAAGTGTGAGCACAAGCAGTTAGAAATGTTGAAAAGGTGCTGGTGCAGGACGGAGAAATTAATTATTTCCACTGTGGAAATAAAGGTTGTTCTGTAGAGCCACCGAGATACTACAGGCGTTATGTTCAGATGGATCCAAGATCCTCAGTCAGTGTCTCCAGTGTTTTCCCCTAGAAGATGAGTGGGTTTGTTTTTTTTTTTAATTAGTTTTGTTAGATTGCACTGATGAGATCTCATCTGAGCTACAATTATCCTGTGTTACAAAAGCTTCCTAGGCTTAGCCTGTGTGTGCCACCACTCAGAAGGAATTCCTAGCAAAACTGTGGGGACAGCAGCAGCGGCTCAGAGCTCTTCTTTTTGCACATACTCAAGTCAGAGATGTGACCTCAGTCCCATGGGTATCTTTTCTTGTGTAGCTGTCATTTCTGCCTCCTGTTTTTTCTATTAGGCTGGGAGAAAGTACCAAAATAGGCATTTGAGCTTTTGGTGGTGTTGGCTGCCTAAGTGCTTATTCTTCATTCCCTACAGAGATATGGTGGTGTGTGGGATTCTCTGATTTGTGTAAAACTTCAGAGTAGTATGTTCCTCTTGTGGTTCACAAGACATAGGTTGGAAACCCCGATGCAGAACAAATGTGTTTCCTTGTTCTGAAGCTGGGTGACTGAGTAAAGCTTTCTCATTTTGGTGAAAGATCTTTTTCTTTTTCAATTTCAGAAGACGGGCAAGGAAATTCAACAGAAAGGATGTTGCAGAATCTCATTTTCTTGATGTCCCCAGAAACCTAATCCTATTTGGGTAATAAGTGCTAGTCCATAAAAGGCTATTGTATTCAATATAAGGATAAGTGTGGTCTGTTTAATACAGGAGTTGATCAAATGTCTTTCACAGAATCACAGAATCACAGAATGTTAGGGATTGGAAGGGACCTCGAAAGATCATCTAGTCCAATCCCCCTGCCGGAGCAGGAACACCTAGATCAGATCGCACAGGAACGCATCCAGGCGGGCTTTGAATGTCTCCAGAGAAGGAGACTCCACAACCTCTCTGGGCAGCCTGTTCCAGTGCTCTGTCACCCTCACTG